>JAMOIN010000567.1:0-10000 GCA_024666655.1 Dascyllus trimaculatus
TGCTCAGTGACTCTGCTGGTGGACTCCCGGTGGTTCTGGTCCGGTTCTGCGTGCTCCCTCCCGTCTAACCAGCTGCCTCCTGCGTCCGTTAACACCTGTCAGTTTGTTACTGTGACGGCAGCAGCTACCTGCCTGGATCACCTGCACAGGTGTTCAGTCACATGACTCCACGTCTCAACAGGAAGGAGCTTCACACGAGATCAGTTCAACCCTCTGAACCTCAAAACAGCACGACGTCACCGTTTATCAGGCAGGACTAGGATGTCCTACTGTCTGGAGGTTCTTAAACGCATCATACCTGGAGAACGTCCTCCTCCAGGTGACCGGTCCGTCCTCCCTGTGTGTCTGAAGGTTCTCATGTTACCTCCTGGTTCCAACCGTAGCATCTTCAGTTCATCCAAGACGCTCCACCTGCTTCCTGGACGACAGGTGGAGCGTCGTCATGAACTCCAGCTGGTCCAGGAGCGACGGCTGAACCCACGAGTCTGAACGTTACAGAACCAACTGTGTCCGGAGCTGTTCTGGGTCCACAGGGTTGAACTCTCGTCTGAGCGTCCGGTAGAACCGAGGAGCTGTGCTGGTTCCGGTCCGGTAGCTGCTGCAGGATGGGAAGTTGTTTTGCAGCTGCTAACATCTGTCCTCTACATGGCTTTCAGAGATCGACCGCCGCCGCCCTCTGTGACCTCACCACTGAGGTCCTGAGAACCATTAATGCCACAGAAAACGCAATGGTCGAGTACGGCCTCGCAGAGCCGACCGACAGAACCCAGTTAGCCGGTTCTGACGTAAAGCAGGCCGATGACGCGTTCAGGGAACTTGAGGAAAATGTAAGCATGACCTTCTGCTGAGCTGAACCCTGCAGCATGAACCGCCTGGCTTCACACCTGCTGCTGTGTCCGTCTGACAGGCTGGAGAACACACCGGCCAGAACCGGGTCCTCAGGGGGAACCGGGTCCTCAGGTGGAACCGGGTCCTCAGGTGGAACCGGGTCCTCAGGTAGAGCCAGGTCCTCAGGTAGAGCCAGGTCCTCAGGTAGAACCAGGTCCTCAGGTGGAACCGGGTCCTCAGGTAGAACCAGGTCCTCAGGTAGAACAGGGTCCTCAGGTAGAACAGGGTCCTCAGGTAGAACAGGGGTCCTCAGGTAGAACAGGGTCCTCAGGTAGAACGGGGTCCTCAGGTAGAACAGGGTCCTCAGGTAGAACGGGGTCCTCAGGTAGAACAGGGTCCTCAGGTAGAACAGGGTCCTCAGGGGGAACAGGGTCCTCAGGTAAAACCGGGTCCTCAGGGGGAACCGGGTCCTCAGGGGGAACCGGGTCCTCAGGTGGAACCGGATCCTCAGGTAGAACAGGGTCCTCAGGTAGAACAGGGTCCTCAGGTAGAACAGGGGTCCTCAGGTAGAACCAGGTCCTCAGGGGGAACCGGGTCCTCAGGTAGAACAGGGGTCCTCAGGTAGAACCAGGTCCTCAGGGGGAACCGGGTCCTCAGGTAGAACAGGGGTCCTCAGGTAGAACCGGGTCCTCAGGTAGAACAGGGGTCCTCAGGTAGAACAGGGGTCTTCAGGTAGAACAGGGGTCCTCAGGTAGAACCAGGTCCTCAGGTAGAACAGGGGTCTTCAGGTAGAACAGGGGTCCTCAGGTAGAACAGGGGTCTTCAGGTAGAACAGGGGTCCTCAGGTAGAACCAGGTCCTCAGGTGGAACCAGGTCCTCAGGTAGAACAGGGGTCTTCAGGTAGAACAGGGGTCCTCAGGTAGAACAGGGGTCCTCAGGTAGAACCAGGTCCTCAGGTGGAACCAGGTCCTCAGGTAGAACCAGGTCCTCAGGTAGAACAGGGGTCTTCAGGTAGAACAGGGGTCCTCAGGTAGAACCAGGTCCTCAGGTGGAACCAGGTCCTCAGGTAGAACCAGGTCCTCAGGTAGAACCAGGTCCTCAGGTAGAACAGGGTCCTCAGGTAGAACAGGGGTCCTCAGGTAGAACCAGGTCTTCAGGTAGAACCAGGTCTTCAGGTAGTGATTAAAACCTGACTAAATGATCAATATTAGAGACTGACTGATTTATTGACTGATTGATTGATTGACTGACTGATTGATTGACTGACTGACTGATTGATTGACTGACTGACTGAATGATTGACTGACTGATTGACTGACTGATTGATTGATTGACTGATTGATTGACTGACTGATTGACTGACTGATTGATTGATTGACTGATTGATTGATTGACTGACTGATTTATTGATTGACTGACTGATTAATTGACTGACTGACTGATTGACTGACTGACCGATTGACTGATTGATTGATTGACTGACTGATTGATTGACTGACTGATTGATTGACTGACTGATTGACTGACTGATTTACTGACTGACTGACTGACTGACTTACTGATTGATTGACTGACTGATTGATTGATTGACTGATTGATTGATTGACTGATTGATTGATTGACTGACTGATTAATTGACTGACTGACTGACTGATTGATTTATTGACTGACTGATTGACTGATTGATTGACTGACTGACTGATTAATTGACTGATTGATTTATTGACTGACTGACTGATTGATTGACTGATTGATTTATTGACTGACTGACTGATTGACTGACTGACTGATTGATTGACTGATTGATTTATTGACTGACTGACTGATTGATTGACTGATTGATTTATTGACTGACTGACTGATTGATTGACTGATTGATTTATTGATTGACTGACTGATTGATTGACTGACTGACTGACTGACTGATTTATTGATTGATTGACTGATTGATTGACTGACTGATCGTCACGTTGTAAGAGCAGCGATCCATCAGGAAGTGAGCCGGTGTGTTTTCCAGCCACTCAGCTTGTGGTCATCATTGTGCCCTGTGTGTGGGCGGCGGTCAGGTGACCAGGTGTGTGTGTTACCTGTGCAGGTGTACATCACGGCCGGTCAGTCCTACGAGCTGGAGTCCAAGCTGCGGCGCCTCGAGCAGAGCGCCAAGAACCGCTTCGGAGGGACCACGGACTCGGAGCTGTCCGAGCTGGAGGACGTGGTGGCGCTGACCGCCGCCAGGGTCCAGAGCGCCGAGAGCGAGGTGGGCGGAGCCTCCCAGCCGAGTTCACTGAGGAGGCCCTGACGGCAGTGGGCAGTTTGGGGCGGAGCTCAACGTTAGGGGCGGAGCTCAACGTTTAACCCCACCCATCTCAACGTTCCATAAACCAATCGTGTTCAGTCTTTTCACTTTACTAGGAGCAGAAGGCTGCACTCGTGACAAGCAGGCAACGTCCCCGTGGGCGGAGTCACATGTTAGATTCAGCCAATAGCATGCCGACGTTGAGCTCCGCCCCAAACTGCAGTCAGGGTTACTAGAGTTCATTAACCCTCAAATGTGAGTTCATGTCAGACTGAGATTCTTCAAACGACTCATCAGTTCAATAATGAGAAGAAACGACCTCAGTGAGAAACAGACCAGACGAAAACAACAAATAAACAACAAATAAACAACAAATAAACAACAAACAAACAACAAAACAAACACAAACACAAACATAAAGCAGCTAAAATCAGACACAAAATGAGTCAAAACAACCAAAATAAGAATCCACTGGGAGACACAGTAAACTACTAACTGACCTGGGAAACACTAAACACATGGAGCAGGAATGAACCAGAACCAGGACTAACCAGGACTAACCAGGACTAACCAGGACTAACCAGAACCAGGACTAACCAGGACTAACCAGGTGTAACCCGTATGTGAGTTAGAGTAACTGTAAATCTAAGTGTTGGGAGAGAGAAGACTGTGGTTGGAACAGCGTCAACAAACCAACAGACATGCGTGTGCAGTGACATGTAGCCGTTAAACTGAGTCACCAGCCGTGTTACAGATGTTCAGTATTTACAGTCAGAAAGGAAGAGTCCATCTGGACGTTGTAGTCCTGTGTTGTCCAAGCGAGCACTGATCCCAGTCTGACAGTCGGCTGTTTGATGGAGGGTAGATGATCACCTGTATGTGGCTGTGGACGTCCTCCCACACCTGGAGCAGTCGGCAGGTCAGCCTCTGAGTGCAGAGGAGGACACTGTGGGGTCTGGTCCGTCCACAGATCCAGGGTCAGACGACAACCTGGCAACCTGTGCAAAACAATACTTCAGTCCATTTTCCAAAAAATAAAAACCCTACAGCAATAAGTGACGGATCTGAGTCCCATAATAGTTATTAGTGTGACTCTAACAGTTTAGAAAGGCACCAAGTCAATTCATTTCAATGTACAGTCAAAAGACAGCATTTAGTATCAAGACTGGACAGTAAATGAATAAATAGGACCAAATTCAACAGTTCAGTAACCACAGTCCTTCTGTTAGCACATGGCAGCAGCTAGCAGCTAAAAGGTGAGCGGCTGTTAGCAGTAGTAGCTAGTCATGGCTAATCACAAACAACAACCATTCACAGCAGCTATTTCTATCTTCTACATATCTTCTCTATATATTTTACTTCTATCACCATTTAAATCTCTGGAACAAGAGCAGCATGAAGCCAAATGTGCTGCAACATTTACAAAACGAAGCTAACATCTCTGCGGCTAACGCCGGTTAGCATTAGCACCACCAGCTGCTTTCAGTCCGTGCGTGAGAAGCGCTCGGCGCCGCTCGGTTTCATCTTCAGGCTGAGAACCTCTGAGAAGGACTTCAGAAGGCAGGACCTGAGAGAGGAGCTGGATAAAGAAGACGTTCTACCTGCTGCTGGTCTCCGTCCAGACCCCCACCTGTCCGCCATCTTCATTTGAACGCAAGCTCAACTCTCAGAGGGCGACTCAAGTATCGCGAGATTTGGGGTTGCCACGGAAACGGGAGCTTGCAAACAGATAAAATAGAACTAATAATATATTTTATTAGCTGGTTACACAGGACTAACCAGAACCAGGACTAACCAGAACCAGGACTAACCAGAACCAGGACTAACCAGGACTAAACAGGACTAACCAGAACCAGGACTAACCAGAACCAGGACTAACCAGAACCAGGACTAAACAGGACTAACCAGAACCAGGACTAACCAGAACCAGGACTAACCAGAACCAGGACTAACCAGAACCAGGACTAAACAGGTCTAACCAGAACCAGGACTAACCAGAACCAGGACTAACCAGAACCAGGACTAACCAGGACTAACCAGAACCAGGACTAAACAGAACCAGGACTAACCAGGACTAACCAGAACCAGGACTAAACAGAACCAGGACTAAACAGGACTAACCAGAACCAGGACTAACCAGAACCAGGACTGACCAGGACTAACCAGAACCAGGACTAAACAGAACCAGGACTAACCAGGACTAACCAGGACTAACCAGAACCAGGACTAACCAGAACCAGGACTGACCAGGACTAACCACAACCAGGACTAAACAGGTCTAACCACAACCAGGACTAACCAGGACTAACCAGAACCAGGACTAACCAGGACTAACCAGAACCAGGACTAACCAGGACTAACCAGAACCAGGACTAAACAGGTCTAACCAGAACCAGGACTAACCAGGACTAACCACAACCAGGACTAACCAGGACTAACCAGAACCAGGACTAACCAGGACTAACCAGAACCAGGACTAACCAGGACTAACCAGAACCAGGACTGACCAGGACTAACCAGAACCAGGACTAACCAGGACTAACCAGAACCAGGACTGACCAGGACTAACCAGAACCAGGACTAACCAGAACCAGGACTAAACAGGACTAAACAGGTCTAACCAGAACCAGGACTAACCAGGACTAACCAGAACCAGGACTAACCAGAACCAGGACTAATCAGGACTAAACAGGTCTAACCAGAACCAGGACTAATCAGGTCTAACCTGAACCAGGACTAAACAGGACTAAACAGGTCTAACCAGAACCAGGACTAAACAGGACTAACCAGAACCAGGTCTAACCAGAACCAGGACTAAACAGGACTAACCAGAACCAGGACTAACCAGGACTAAACAGGTCTAACCAGAACCAGGACAAAACAGGACTAACCAGAACCAGGACTAACCAGAACCAGGACTAACCAGGACTAAACAGGTCTAACCAGAACCAGGACTAAACAGGACTAACCAGAACCAGGACTAATCAGGACTAAACAGGTCTAACCAGAACCAGGACTAATCAGGTCTAACCTGAACCAGGACTAAACAGGACTAAACAGGTCTAACCAGAACCAGGACTAAACAGGACCAATCAGGTCTAACCAGAACCAGGTCTAACCAGAGCCAGGACTAAACAAGACTAAACAGAACCAGGACTAAACAGGACTAATCAGGTCTAACCAGAAACAGGTCTAACCAGAACCAGGACTAAACAGGACTAATCAGGTCTAACCAGAACCAGGACTAACCAGGACTAAACAGGACTAAACAGGTCTAACCAGAACCAGGACTATTCAGGACTAAACAGAACCAGGACTAACCAGAACCAGGACTAACCAGGTCTAACCAGAACCAGGACTACCCAGGACTAAACAGGACTAAACAGAACCAGGACTAAACAGGACTAATCAGAACCAGGACTGACCAGGAGTTACCAGGACCAATCAGGTCTAACTAGAACCAGGACTAACCAGGACTAATCGGGACTAACCAGAACTAGGACTAACCAGGACTAATCAGAACCAGGACTAAACAGGACTAAACAGGTCTAACCAGAACCAGGACTAAACAGGACTAATCAGAACCAGGAATAATCAGGACTAAACAGAACCAGGACTAACCAGAACCAGGACTAACCATGTCTAACCAGAACCAGGACTAACCAGGACCAATCAGGTCCAACCAGAACCAGGACTAACCAGGACTAAACAGGACTAACCAGAACCAGGACTAAACAGGACTAAACAGGACTAACCAGAACCAGGACTAAACAGGACTAAACAGGTCTAACCAGAACCAGGACTAACCAGGACTAATCAGGTCTAACCAGAACCAGGACTAAACAGGACTAAACAGAACCAGGACTAAACAGGACTAACTAGAACCAGGACTAAACAGGACTAAGCAGAACCAGGACTAAACAGGACTAAGCAGGCTAACCAGAACCAGGACTAAACAGGACTAATCAGGACTAAACAGGTCTAACCAGAACCAGGACTAATCAGGACTAAACAGAACCAGGACTAACCAGAACCAGGACTAACCAGGTCTAACCAGAACCAGGACTAACTAGGACTAATCAGGTCTAACCAGAACCAGGACTAACCAGGACTAAACAGGACTAAACAGGTCTAACCAGAACCAGGACTATTCAGGACTAAACAGAACCAGGACTAACCAGAACCAGGACTAACCAGGTCTAACCAGAACCAGGACTAACTAGGACTAATCAGGTCTAACCAGAACCAGGACTACCCAGGACTAAACAGGACTAAACAGAACCAGGACTAAACAGGACTAATCAGAACCAGGACTGACCAGGAGTTACCAGGACCAATCAGGTCTAACCAGAACCAGGACTAACCAGGACTAAACAGGACTAACCAGAACCAGGACTAAACAGGACTAATCAGAACCAGGACTGACCAGGAGTTACCAGGACCAATCAGGTCTAACCAGAACCAGGACTAACCAGGACTAATCAGGACTAACCAGAACTAGGACTAACCAGGACTAATCAGAACCAGGACTAAACAGGACTAAACAGGTCTAACCAGAACCAGGACTAAACAGGACTAATCAGAACCAGGAATAATCAGGACTAAACAGAACCAGGACTAACCAGAACCAGGACTAACCATGTCTAACCAGAACCAGGACTAACCAGGACCAATCAGGTCCAACCAGAACCAGGACTAACCAGGACTAACCAGGACTAACCAGAACCAGGACTAAACAGGACTAAACAGAACCAGGACTAAACAGGTCTAACCAGAACCAGGACTAAACAGGTCTAACCAGAACCAGGATTAAACAGGACTAACCAGAACCAGGACTAACCAGGACTAATCAGGACTAACCAGAACTAGGACTAACCAGGACTAATCAGAACCAGGACTAAACAGGACTAAACAGGTCTAACCAGAACCAGGACTAAACAGGACTAAACAGGTCTAACCAGAACCAGGACTAAACAGGACTAAACAGGTCCAACCAGAACCAGGACTAACCAGGACTAATCAGGACTAACCAGAACCAGGACTAAACAGGACTAATCAGAACCAGGACTAAACAGGACTAATCAGAACCAGGACTAAACAGGACTAACCAGAACCAGGACTAACCAGGACTAAACAGGTCTAACCAGAACCAGGACTATACAGGACTAATCAGAACCAGGACTAAACAGGACTAAACAGCACTAACCAGAACCAGGACTAACCAGGACTAATCAGAACCAGGACTGACCAGGAGTAACCAGGACTAACCAGGACTAACCAGAACCAGGACTAACCAGGAGACCAACAACTAAACTGACCCTGAGCTAAACCAGGAGCTGGTTCTGATCCAGAACCAGGAGGCGGACGTCCAAAGACCCCGACAGTCAGAACCACAGGGGAGAGTTGATTGGAGGCAGGTGAGGTGGATGTACCTGCTGCTGATTGGACGGCACACACTGAGAGGGAGACTGCAGCCAATCAGAGCACTGGCTGACAAAGACTACCAAAATAAGAGCCAAACTACCAAAATAAGACCAAAACTACCAAAATAAGGCAATGACTACCAAAATAAGAGCCAAACCACCAAAATAAGACCAAAACTACCAAAATAAGACAAAGACTACCAAAATAAGAGCCAAACCACCAAAATAAGACCAAAACTACCAAAATAAAACAATGACTACCAAAATAAGAGCCAAACTACCAAAATAAGACAAAGACTACCAAAATAAGAGCCAAACTGCCAAAATAAGACAAAGACTACCAAAATAAGACAAAAACTACCAAGACTATCAAAATAAGAGAACAGCTACCCTAGAACTTCCTGGGAACTGAAAACAGAACGTTGTGAGAACGTTTAGCGATGTCTCGACTTTCTGCTAATGTTCAGTCACACTGAAGACGACGTTCTAATGTCAACGTTCTGAGGATGTTCAGAGGACTGAGTGTTTCCTGCCTTCAAGAACATTAAAGGAACCAAGAGACAACATTCCAAGAACACTGTACAGCTTCCTTTAGAGTAGTTAGGTTCTACGTGGTTCCACCTGTGATGAGGAAACAACCAGAACCACCACAGGAACAATTCTAGAACCTGTAGGACCTCTTGTGTCATGCTGATGTTCTCACTCTGATGTTCTCACTCTGATGTTCTCACTCTGACGTTCTCATGTTGACGTTCTCATGTTGATGTTCTCACTCTGATGTTCTCACTCTGACGTTCTCATGTTGACGTTCTCATGCTGATGTTCTCATGCTGATGTTCTCATGCTGATGTTCTCACTCTGACGTTCTCATGTTGACGTTCTCATGTTGACGTTTTCACTCTGACGTTCTCATGCTGATGTTCTCATGCTGATGTTCTCATGCTGATGTTCTCATGCTGATGTTCTCATGCTGATGTTCTCACTCTGATGTTCTCATGCTGATGTTCTCATGCTGATGTTCTCATGCTGATGTTCTCATGCTGATGTTCTCACTCTGATGTTCTCATGTTGACGTTTTCACTCTGATGTTCTCACTCTGATGTTCTCATGTTGACGTTTTCACTCTGACGTTCTCATGTTGACGTTCTCATGTTGACGTTCTCATGTTGACGTTCTCATGCTGATGTTCTCACTCTGACGTTCTCACTCTGACGTTCTCACTCTGACGTTCTCACTCTGATGTTCTCATGCTGACGTTCTCATGCTGACGTTCTCCCTCTGACGTTCTCACTCTGACGTTCTCACTCTGATGTTCTCATGTTGACGTTCTAATGCTGACGTTCTTGTTCTGCAGGTTTCTGACATTGAGAATAAAATTGCAGCTCTGAGCGTCACTGGATCCAAGAAAAAGGTGAGAACCTCAAAATGGTGACGTGTGTGTTTCTAATGAATA
>JAMOIN010000567.1:15000-122798 GCA_024666655.1 Dascyllus trimaculatus
TTATTATTTATTCAATTTAATATTTATTTTATTTAATATTATTTCATTTAATATTTATTTTATTTTTTATTTTGTTTAATATTTATTTAATATTATTTCATTTAATATTTATTTTATTTAATATTTATTTATTTTATGATTTATTTAATATTATTTCATTTAATATTTATTTTATTATTTATGTAATTTAATGTGCATAGTGTTTATCTTTTTGTTTTTAATATTATTTTATTCTTATTTGTAGCTGTAAATTAAACGTCGTCATATAAATATAATTAATGTAATTTTAATTTAATCTTTATTTTTTATCAGTCGTCAAACTTTATTTTTCTTTCAGTTTCATTTATTTAAAAACCTCAGTTCATCTTTATTTGACTGTAACTATAAATATTCCTTCATCAGACTGATCAGATTATTGATCATCTATATCTAATGTATTTATTGGTGATAGATTCAGTCAGAGTGAAACAGACTGGAGGCGTCCCAGTGACCTACTGGGAGAGTGTGTGTGTGTGTGTGTGTGTGTGTGTGTGTGTGTGTGTGTGTGTGTGTGACCTCCATCCTTTAATCCTCTGCAGCAGAAACATTAATCTGCATCTCAGCAGCCACAACATGACACACATCTGATCTTCATCATCATCATCATGAAGACCTGAAACAGGAAGTGGAGAAACTGAAGACGGAGTTTATAAAATAAAACCAGTTGATCTAATGATTGGATAGAAACATGTAAATAATGAAGACTTTACTGAGACGGAGCAAAGATCACTGAAATGATCAAATAAAATAAAAGTATGAAATATAAAATAAAATGTAAAGATTAAATCAGAAAAGCTCTTTTTGAAAACCCAAAGATAGAAACCAGGATGTTCTGAACTCGTCGGTTTCCTCCAACCGTCGGCAGCAGACCTTCCCTCAGGTGTTGCTCTGAGGCTGCTCCAGGTGTTCAGGTATTCAGGTGTGTCCTGGTCGCCATGGTGACGCAGGGCGTGTCAACCGGAGCGTCAACATTCCAGCTGCCGACCCAGAATCCAGGTGATCAACCGTCATCAGAGACCCAGAGACGGAATCACAAACAAAAACGTAAATAAACAGCTGAAATAAACAACAACAATAAACAACGGAAATAAACAACAGGAATAAACAACGGAAATAAACAACAAGAATAAACAACAGAAATAAACAACAGGAATAAACAACGGAAATAAACAACGTAAATAAACAACAGAAATAAACAACGAACGATGGCAACATCCAGATACATAATAACAAGTATAATAAATATTACAGTCATTTATATTTTATATTATTATTTTAAATGAACTGAAATAAGTTTGTATAAATGTTTGACGTTTCTGCAGCAGGAATTTATTTAAAAATAATTTAAATTAAAAAGAAAATAGTGATGTCATGTTTTAATTAACTTTAATAAATACTAAGTTCAAAGAAAATATGTAAAATATGTATAAAAAATATGTATAACTAAAACCTGGAATCTGCATTTCTCTGATAAACAAACATAAAATAAATATATACACATTTAATAACAACAACAACAATAATGTATTATTATTATTATTAATATTATTAATAATAATAATAATAATAATGTATTATTATTATTATTATTATTATTAATAATAATAATAATAACTGATAATAATCAGATATTTCTAAAACCACTTTTTAATAATTAAATTAATTAAAATATGTAACAGCCAAAACATTTAGATCAATCAGTTTGATTATTGAAGAGTGAAGAAGCAGCTGTGCATTTCTTTGATCACTGTCTGTATCGATGGTATTGATTGTATTAATAATATTGATGGTACTGATTGTATTGATCATATTGATGGTATTGATGCTATTGATTGTATTAATCATACTGATGGTATTGATTGTATTGATCATGTTGATGGTATTGATGCTATTGATTGTATTAATCATATTGATGGTATTGATTGTATTGATCATGTTGATGGTATTGATGGTACTGATGGTATTGATTGTATTAATAATATTGATGGTACTGATTGTATTGATCATATTGATGCTATTGATGGTGTTGATCATATTATTATTGATGGTATTGATTGTATTGATTGTATTGATCATGTTGATGGTGTTGATGGCACTGATGTATTGATCGGTGTGTGCAGGCCGAGGCGAGGCTGGCGGCGAAGCGAGCAGCGAGAGCCGAAGCCCGAGAGATCCGGATGAAGGAGCTGGAGCGACAGCAGAAAGAGGTGAGCTCTGATTGGTCCTCGGGCCGCAGCAGCTGGCGTCTGATTGGCTGCCGGGTCACTCACTCGTTTTCATTGGTCTTTTCAAAATAAAACGGTCTGTTGTGCTGATTGTTTGGATTAAACCAGCGATGCTCTCAGCTGACAGGGTTTGAAACGTCGACCAGGTGAAGGATGTGTGTCTAGAAGGAGCTTAAAGGCTGTGATCAGTGTTTTATTGTGAAGGATGTGTGTCTAGAAGGAGCTTAAAGGCTGTGATCAGTGTTTTATTGTGAAGGATGTGTGTCTAGAAGGAGCTTAAAGGCTGTGATCAGTGTTTTATTGTGAAGGATGTGTGTCTAGAAGGAGCTTAAAGGCTGTGATCAGTGTTTTATTGTGAAGGATGTGTGTCTAGAAGGAGCTTAAAGGCTGTGATCAGTGTTTTATTGTGAAGGATGTGTGTCTAGAAGGAGCTTAAAGGCTGTGATCAGTGTTTTATTGTGAAGGATGTGTGTCTAGAAGGAGCTTTAAGGCTGTGATCAGTGTTTTATTGTGAAGGGACTGATCAGTGGATGATCAGAACAGCTGCACATGAGTTCATTGATCCATCAGTGGCTGCAGCTTGAGGAGCTCTGCTGCTGCGACCAACAGAGGCCTGATCAAACAGAGCTGATTAGTTTACCTGTGTGAGCTCAGAGGTCACCTGAGTGACGTCACACTGTGTCAGTCCTCAGTGTGGACGTCTCTCTGTGTCGACCTGCTCAGGTGAGTCTCTCCAAAACCTTTAACATGACTTTAATGACAGACTGACCACGGCTCACACTGGTTCTACTGGTCCCACTGGTTCCTCTGGACCGTCTGGTCCCACTGGTCCCTCTGGTCCCACTGGTTTCACTGGTTACACTGGACCCTCTGGTCCCTGTGGTCCCTCTGGTTCCTCTGGTTCCTCTTGTTCCACTGGTTCCTCTGGTTCGTCTGGTTCTACTGGTCCCTCTGGTCCCACTGGTTCCTCTGGACCGTCTGGTCCCACTGGTCCCTCTGGTTCCACTGGTCCCTCTGGTCCCTCTGGTTCCACTGGACCCTCTGGTCCCTGTGGTCCCTCTGGTCCCTCTGGTTCCACTGGTCCCTCTGGTTCCACTGGATTCTCTGGTCCCTCTGGTTCCTCTGGTCCCTCCGGTCCCTCTGGTCCCTCTGGTTCCTCTGGTTCCTCTGGTCCCTCTGGTTCCTCTGGTCCCTCTGGTCCCTCCGGTCCCTCTGGTTCCTCTGGTCCCTCTGGTCCCTCCGGTCCCTCTGGTCCCTCTGGTTCCTCTGGTTCCACTGGTTCCACTGGATCCTCTGGTCCCTCTGGTTCCACTGGTTCCTCTGGTTCCACTGGTTCCACTGGATTCTCTGGTTCCTCTGGTTCCACTGGATCCTCTGGTCCCTCTGGTTCCACTGGTTCCTCTGGTTCCTCTGGTCCCTCTGGTTCCTCTGGTTCCTCTGGTCCCTCTGGTTCCACTGGTTCCTCTGGTTCCACTGGTTCCACTGGATTCTCTGGTTCCTCTGGTTCCACTGGATCCTCTGGTCCCTCTGGTTCCACTGGTTCCTCTGGTTCCTCTGGTCCCTCTGGTTCCTCTGGTTCCTCTGGTCCCTCTGGTTCCACTGGTTCCTCTGGTTCCACTGGTTCCACTGGATTCTCTGGTTCCTCTGGTTCCACTGGATCCTCTGGTCCCTCTGGTCCCTCTGGTTCCTCTGGTTCCACTGGTTCCTCTGGTTCCTCTGGTTCCACTGGTTCCTCTGGTTCCTCTGGTCCCTCTGGTCCCTCTGGTTCCACTGGTTCCACTGGTTCCTCTGGTCCCTCTGGTTCCACTGGTTCCTCTGGTTCCACTGGTTCCACTGGTTTCTCTGGTTCCTCTGGTTCCACTGGTTCCTCTGGTTCCTCTGGTCCCTCTGGTTCCACTGGTTCCTCCGGTCCCTCTGGTTCCTCTGGTTCCTCTGGTCCCTCCGGTCCCTCTGGTTCCACTGGTTCCTCTGGTTCCTCTGGTCCCTCTGGTCCCTCTGGTCCCTCTGGTTCCTCTGGTTCCACTGGTTCCTCTGGTTCCTCTGGTTCCACTGGTTCCTCTGGTTCCTCTGGTCCCTCTGGTCCCTCTGGTTCCACTGGTTCCACTGGTTCCTCTGGTCCCTCTGGTTCCACTGGTTCCTCTGGTTCCACTGGTTCCACTGGATTCTCTGGTTCCTCTGGTTCCACTGGTTCCTCTGGTTCCTCTGGTCCCTCTGGTTCCACTGGTTCCTCCGGTCCCTCTGGTTCCTCTGGTTCCTCTGGTCCCTCCGGTCCCTCTGGTTCCACTGGTTCCTCTGGTTCCTCTGGTCCCTCTGGTCCCTCTGGTTCCTCTGGTTCCTCTGGTCCCTCTGGTCCCTCTGGTTCCTCTGGTTCCTCTGGTTCCTCTGGTCCCTCTGGTCCCACTGGTTCCACTGGTTCCACTGGTTTCACTGGATGAACTCCTGTATTTCAGGTGTTCAGATTTGATCCTTTAGTCTTCAGATCGTTAGAACAGAGGAACCTGCTGCCGTCTAGTCCACCTCGGTGTCTGTTGAGTCCTAAACCTGCTACCTGGACTCCTGAACGCCCCCTTTTCCATGACTGGTGAGTTTCCAGTGGCTCTGATGGGTCGGGGTTGATTTAAGGTCTGCTGGTCTTGAGTCGACCGACAGCAGCAGGACGATCAGTTCAGGTTGTTGAATGGTGTTTGTGTTTGTCTGGTGGCCTCCAGTCGACTACAGCTGCTGACTCTGAGCTCATTTAACCCCCTGTCTTTCCTCTCCTTCCTCCTGCAGCTCTTTCACTCTCACAAGGTAACCGTAACTCCTCCATTCCACCTTAAATTGCTCCCTGTGCTTGTTTCACTCTCCTGTCAGCGGCGGGTGGGCGGAGCTTCACCTCCTAAGCTCCGCCCGGCCGCTGCAGCCAGGAGGCTAAAACAAACGCTGAAGGCTAAAGCTAACTGTCGTCTCCTCCACAGAAGTATTATGGTCTGGATAATAAGTGGGGCCACATTGAGCAGTGGATGGTAGGAGACTGAGCTGCTGCTGCTGCTGGGGACACATGGAAACCTCTGATAACAACAACAACAAAAATAATAACAACAATAATAATAATAATAAAAATGATAATAATAATAACAATAATAGTAATAATAATAATAATAATAATGATAACAATAATGTAATTAGGATAATAGTAATGATAATTATAAAAAATAATAACAAAACAGTAATAACAATAAAATATAATATAGTAATAATAAAAGTTAATAATAATATTAATAATAAATATAAGGAAAATATTATTATTATTATTATTATTATAAATGTAATAAGGATAATAATAATATTAATAATAAGAATACCAGTAATAATAATAATAATAAAATTTAATAATATTAATGATAATAAAATATAATAGTAATAATAATATGATAAAATCAAGTCTAATAAAATGTAATATATAATATAATATATAACAAAAGAAAATAATATTAATCAATAATAAAATATAAAATATGATATAACGTGACATCATTATTAATTTGTTATTTATTTATGTTTTTATATTTTATTGTGTATTTTTAGTCAATAATCATCAGATGTGTCGTAAATGTTGTAATTAATTCTCCTATTTATTAAAGTTTCCATATTTATTTATTGACAACAGGAAAATCAGTTTGGGTCACAGCTGATCAGTTATTTATGTCCCTGTTTGTGCTCCCAGTGCTCCCAGTGCTCCCAGTTAGAGGATGTGAGCCTCAGTTAAGAGGTTTTCATGTGTCGGCAGCTCCTAGTTGTTGTTGTTGTTGTTGTTTGTTCTGCACGCGCTCAGACGGGATTAGCTGCCTGTTTAATCTGTCTGATAGATTATAGCGACCATCCTCCCTGTTATAGTTCTAGTTCCTGCTGCACGTCTGCATCCGTTCAGTTACAGACTCATTTATTATCATCATCATCATTATTATTACTTATTTTGTTTCTTATTTTTAATTTTATTTTTAATTCATTCTTCTTATATTTTTTGTTTCATATATTATTATTATTATTGAGGTTTTTATCTTTATTAATGTTGATTTTTAAATTCAATTAGTTAATTATTATTATTATTATGTTTTATTTTTTGTATTTTTTATTCTATTAATATGTTTTACTTCTAATATTTTATTATGGATTTTATTTATTGTACATTTTAATTAAATTTTTTTTGTTGATTCAATTAGTACAATATAATTTTTATTTTTATTATGTTTTGTTTTTAGTTTTTGCAGTATTGTGTTGGTGTTTTTAATTATACGTTTTTTATTTTATTTTTTAGTGTTATTTTATTGTTTTATTTTATTTGTTTAGTTTTTTTTTTTTAACCTTTTTTAAATAATTTTTTTAATGTTTTATTTTTAACAGCTGTGCTCGGCTTGCTGTCTGTTTCCTTTTCAGTCTTTATTCCCCTCAGCATGTCTGACAGGTTGCTGCTCGCTGTGTGTTTGGTCCCTGCTCGCTGTCTGTCAGGCTGCCTGCTCCTCCTTCTTCATTTCCAGCTCTTTAACGCGTCTCCTTCTCCTTCTTCTCCTTCTCCTCCTTCTCCTTCGTGGCCTTTAGGAGGACAGTGAGCGCTATTCTCGCCACTCACGGAGACACGCCTCGGTCTGTACCTTCTTCTTCTTCTTCTTCTTCTTCTTTGCCAGGTGTTTCTGTTACCTGTGGAGGTGAACAAGGACCAGACGTACGTTCTGTCTGCGTTCACCTCTGCCGGTCCAACCCTCACCTGGCTGCAGTGACCTACAGGTGTACACGGCCTCAGTTAGCCTAGCTGAGCTCACCTGAGCTGTGTGTCTGTCTGCAGGTGTCGGACGACGAGGAGAGGATGTCTGTGGGGAGTCGAGGCAGCCTCAGGGTGAGTGTTAGCATTGTTAGCTCTGTTAGCATTGTTAGTGCTATTAATATTGTTAGAACTGATAGTGCTGTTAGCATTACTAGTGCTGTTAGCATTGCTAGCACTGATAGCATTGTTAGCACTGATAGAGCTGTTAATACTGTTAGCATTGTTAGCACTGTTAATACTGTTAGCGTTGTTAGTGCTGTTAGCACTGTTAAAACTATTAGCATTGTTAGAGCTGTTAGAACTGTTAGCACTGACAGCATTGTTGGTGCTGTTAATACTGGTAGCATTGTTCGCACTGTTAGCCCTGTTAGTATTGCTAGTGCTGTTAGCATTTTAGCGCTGTTAGCTTTTTTAGTGCTGTTAGTATCGTTATCGCTGTTAGTGCTGTTAGCATTGTTAGCATTGATAGCATTGGGATCTTGGGGCAGAAAATAAAGTCAAACTGAGCTGCTACAGTTTAAAGCAAAGAGTCCGTGATCAGCTGATCAGTGATCAATAATCAGAAGCAGCTGATCTGATCAACAATCCATCTAAAATGTGGTGTGCTGCTGCTGTTTGAGGATCGATAGAACCGATCGATCGGTGTGGGATCAGTTTCTCTTCTGCCTCCTCTAATCTCTGCGATCAGATGTTATTGATTAGACAGACGACCATTTCCAGCTGATCGATTATCAGTTTTCTGTTGATTTGGTATAAACTCATAACAACTAACACCACTTCCTGTTCTATTCTTCTGTTTCCTCCTTTCCTCCCTCCTTATCTCCTTTCCTCCCCCCTTCTCTAACTCCCTCCCTTCTTCTCCCCTCCTTCCCTCCTTCTCTCCTTTCCACTTTCCTTCCCTTCACTTCTTCCTTCCCTGCTTCTCTCCCTCTCTCCTTTCCTCCCTCCCCCCTCCTCCCCCCTCCTCCCCCCCAGCCTTCAGACTACAGTGGGTTTCTGGGCTCCAGCTCTCGTGCCTCCTCCAGGGCGAGTTCGGCTCGTGCGAGCCCAGTGGTGAGCTCTGTTTTCTGGGTGTGTGTGTGCCGGTGTCCCCCTCTCTGCTCTGGAGGTTGTTCCAGTGTTGAGACCCTGCTTCCTGTTTGTTCACCTGCAGCCGCCGTTGATAAAGTTTCTGTTCAAAGCACGGCGGTGGCAGCATCATCAGTGTCTCCATGGTAACGCAGTCCCAGTTATTCAGTACAGTTTGTGTTTGTGTGTTCAGGTGGAGGAGAGACCCGACAGAGACTTCCTGGACAAGGTGAGTTTAGTTTTATTTCCACGTTTCAAACTGAAGAGGCGTCTCTGATGAAGCGTGTCATCGTCATGTGACCCACCCAGGGATCGAGGACGGCGTCCACGCTGTCCGCCGCCACCCTCGCCTCTCTGGGCGGAGCTTCGTCCCGCCGGGGCAGCTGCGACACGTCGTTCTCCGTGGAGACCGAGGCGTCCATCAGGGACATGAAGGACTCGCTGGCCGAGGCGGAGGAGAAGTACCGCAAGGCGATGGTGTCCAACGCCCAGCTGCACAACGATAAGTCCACCCTGATGTACCAGGTGGAGGCGCTGAGGGAGGAGCTGGGCGACATGGAGGAGCTGCTGTGGGAGGCCCGCCGTCGCTACGACGACCGCACCAAGGTGACATCATCAGCAGGGATCCAGTATCAGCCAGCGACTGGACTCAGTAACGTTTAACGTGCTGATTGGCTGCTACTGGTGATGAGGAACCAATCAGAGGGAGCTGTGGGCGGGGCTACTGAGTAATCAGTACTTGTTGTGTTTCCAGGAGTTGGAGCGAGAACGTCAGAACCACAGCGTTCTACAGTACCAGTTCAGAGAGATGAAGGAAACCCTCAGGCAGAGTGAAGAACTGCTGACGGTCAGTAGTACACACCCAGTACACGCCCAGTAGACGCCCAGTACACACCCAGTACACAGCCAGTACACAGCCAGTACACGCCCAGTACACGCCCAGTACACGCCCAGTACACACCCAGTACACACCCAGTACACGCCCAGTACACGCCCAGTACACAGCCAGTACACGCCCAGTAGACGCCCAGTACACACCCAGTACACAGCCAGTACACAGCCAGTACACAGCCAGTACACGCCCAGTACACGCCCAGTACACACCCAGTACACACCCAGTACACGCCCAGTACACGCCCAGTACACAGCCAGTACACGCCCAGTACACAGCCAGTACACGCCCAGTACACACCCAGTACACGCCCAGTACACGCCCAGTACACGCCCAGTACACACCCAGTACACACCCAGTACACACCCAGTACACGCCCAGTACACGCCCAGTACACAGCCAGTACACGCCCAGTACACAGCCAGTACACGCCCAGTACACACCCAGTACACGCCCAGTACACGCCCAGTACACGCCCAGTACACAGCCAGTACACGCCCAGTACACAGCCAGTACACACCCAGTACACAACCAGTACACAGCCAGTACACAGCCAGTACACAGCCAGTACACACCCAGTACACAACCAGTACACGCCCAGTACACACCCAGTACACAACCAGTACACAGCCAGTACACAGCCAGTACACACCCAGTACACGCCCAGTACACGCCCAGTACACAGCCAGTACACAGCCAGTACACGCCCAGTACACGCCCAGTACACGCCCAGTACACGCCCAGTACACGCCCAGTACACAGCCAGTACACGCCCAGTACACAGCCAGTACACACCCAGTACACAACCAGTACACGCCCAGTACACACCCAGTACACAACCAGTACACAGCCAGTACACAGCCAGTACACACCCAGTACACACCCAGTACACGCCCAGTACACAGCCAGTACACAGCCAGCACACAACCAGTACACGCCCAGTACACGCCCAGTACACAGCCAGTACACGCCCAGTACACAGCCAGTACACGCCCAGTACACAGCCAGTACACACCCAGTACACAGCCAGTACACAACCAGTACACAGCCAGTACACACCCAGTACACAGCCAGTACACGCCCAGTACACAACCAGTACACAGCCAGTACACAACCAGTACACAGCCAGTACACACCCAGTACACAACCAGTACACAGCCAGTACACGCCCAGTACACGCCCAGTACACAGCCAGTACACAACCAGTACACAGCCAGTACACAACCAGTACACAGCCAGTACACACCCAGTACACAACCAGTACACACCCAGTACACAACCAGTACACAGCCAGTACACACCCAGTACACAACCAGTACACAGCCAGTACACGCCCAGTACACGCCCAGTACACAGCCAGTACACAACCAGTACACAGCCAGTACACACCCAGTACACAACCAGTACACAGCCAGTACACACCCAGTACACACCCAGTACACAGCCAGTACACACCCAGTACACGCCCAGTACACAGCCAGTACACACCTAGTACACGCCCAGTACACAGCCAGTACACACCCAGTACACGCCCAGTACACAGCCAGTACACGCCCAGTACACGCCCAGTACACAGCCAGTACACGCCCAGTACACGCCCAGTAGACGCCCTGTACACGCCCAGTACAGGCCCAGTACACGCCCAGTACACACATATTTACTAATAATGAAAAAAATACAGTACATTAAAATAGTAAAATTTATTTTATTACAACTGAATATTAGATGTTTAAATTCTAAATTAAATTCAAAGTGGTCCTTTAACTATGAGCCACAGTGAGTTAAAATGAGCCAACAGTGAGTTAAAATGAGCCAACAGTAAGTTAAAATGAGCCAACAGTGAGTTAAAATGAGCCAACAGTGAGTTAAAATGAGCCAACAGTGAGTTAAAATGAGCCACAGTGAGTTAAAATGAGCCAACAGTGAGTTAAAATGAGCCAACAGTGAGTTAAAATGAGCCACAGTGAGTTAAAATGAGCCAACAGTGAGTTAAAATGAGCCACAGTGAGTTAAAATGAGCCAACAGTGAGTTAAAATGAGCCACAGTGAGTTAAAATGAGCCACAGTGAGTTAAAATGAGCCACAGTGAGTTAAAATGAGCCAACAGTGAGTTAAAATGAGCCACCCACAGCTGCTCGGGGTTCAGAGGGTGAAAACGGCTCCTACTAACGCTGACTGCTCTTCTTCTAACTGCTTCTCTTTTTTCTACACTTTTCTTTCCTTTTTCCTGCTGGTCTCTCTTTACTGGTTTCTTCTGGTTTCTTTTGGTCTCTACTGGTCTGTTCTGGTCTCTACTGGTCCCTCCTGGTCCCTGCTGGTCAGGAGGTCTCAGATCTGCGTCTGAAGAGCAGCACTTACTGCCAGGAGGTCCTGGACCTTCAGGAGGCTCTCCAGTGGAAGGAGAAGAAGATCTCGGTACGACCTGTTGAATCTGAAGCGGTTCAGCTCCGCCTCTTTTTTCTCACCTGCACTAACATTTCAGTCTCTTTCTGTCCTTCACTAACTCCCTCCTTCCTTCATTGTTTCCTCGTTTCCTTCCCTCGTCTCCTCGGTCAGGCCTTAGAGCGGCAGACCGAAATCTCCGACATCGTTCGGATCGAACGCGACCGACTCAGAGACAACGTGGTCCGACTGCGAGATCTACTGAAGGTACTCAGACGAAAACGCCCGACGGACGGACAGACGTTCATTTTAGTTCACTGTTCTGACTCAGAACCTTCATTTTAGTTCACAGTTCTGACTCGGAACCTTCATTTTAGTTCACTGTTCTGACTCGGAACCTTCATTTTAGTTCACTGTTTTGACTCAGAACCTTCATTTTAGTTCACTGTTCTGACTCAGAACCTTCATTTTAGTTCACTGTTTTGACTCAGAAACTTCATTTTAGTTCACTGTTTTGACTCAGAACCTTCATTTTAGTTCACTGTTCTGACTCAGAACCTTCATTTTAGTTCACTGTTCTGACTCAGAAACACAAATCTTCATTTTAGTTCACTGTTCTGACTCAGAACCTTCATTTTAGTTCACTGTTCTGACTCAGAAACACAAATCTTCATTTTAGTTCACTGTTCTGACTCAGAACCTTCATTTTAGTTTACTGTTTTGACTCAGAACCTTCATTTTAGTTCACTGTTCTGACTCAGAATCTTCATTTTAGTTCACTGTTCTGACTCAGAATCTTCATTTTAGTTCACTGTTCTGACTCAGAATCTTCATTTTAGTTCACTGTTCTGACTCAGAACCTTCATTTTAGTTCACTGTGCGATGGATTATTTATCGACTTTGTCCCCAACAGCAACACGGAGTCGTCGTCTCTCCGGACGTCACCACCAATGGGGACGCAGGACGAGGCGGGTCTGAGGATGACATCAGCGCAGACGCTGCCACCCGATTGGCTCAGGAGGCGCCTCACGGTGGCAGAGAGAGCATGCTGGGTAGGATTAAACCTGTTTACTGCCGCCGGGTTTTCACTAACACCAGAACTCTGACGTGTTGATTCCTAACAGAGAAGGCGTGTTCTGATCAATATATGAGGTCATGATGATGCCATGACTCCATCCGACATCATTTATCGTGGTAATCTAAGAGAAACTCTGGGGGTTTAGCTAACAACGGGCACCATGACAAAGACTTCTGTGGGGGTTCATGACCTCCAACCAGAGCTCAGGTGTCTCAGACAAACTGGAATCAACGAGGACTCAATGAACGAAATCAACCGAACTCCAATCAAAACCACCGAGAACCGAAGCACGACTTGATTCTGAGCACGTTTAACGGCGTCTTTATCGAATGCATGAGTCTGTAGGTTCTGTCTAATCAATGAGAACCTTGGCGGATCAATCGTCTGATTCTTCTGTGATCAGTTCCTTCGTCTTTGATCGGGTCGTTGTGTTTCACGTCTTTAATAACCAGTCAGCTGTGTTCGGTCCTCCAGGAGAAGCAACAAACGGAGGAGGTGGAAACGAAGCGATCGGGAGCAAAAAACCACCAACGGCTCATGAAGGAACAACCGAACCTGGACTGGATCCGTCGGCAGCATCAAACCAGAACTTCTTTGGTGGCCGAGAACTCAGATCCAGACCGGTTCCTGGTGGACCTGCTGCAGACGTCGTCCTGGACAACATGACGGTGGCGCTGGGTGGGAAACAGAACAGAGAGCTAGAGGAGATCAGTGGTCCACCGTCCGGCCTGAGAGGTAGTGGATCTGTTGACGTGTTGGCCGTGACGGATGACGACGGACGAAGCGTGGAAGGACCCAAGAACCTTCCATCGACAGCCGGAACATTCAGACGTGAAGATGGTGTCTCCAAGGATGATGCTGATTGGAGGTGTTCTGGTGTTTCTCAGAGTCCAGAAGATCTGGAGGGCGCCTCATCTCAAGAACCATCAGGAGCATCCAAGGAGCCTGACCACCGGGGGGTTCGTGAACACGTTGCTCAGCTTCAGCAAACTTCTTGGGAACATCCAGACAGTAACGAGCGGACAGCGACACCGAAGACGTCGACTCTGCCGTCGTTTGTCCCGCTGGATGTGTGGACTGGTCTGGAAAAGACCGTCCGAGGGATGCTGCAAGGGTTTGTTGAAAACCGAAGTCTGGTGGCTGAGATCTCCAGAATGTTTCCAGAAGTCCTGGGATCTCTTCACCGGTGGACGTCAGACTTGGAGACCTTGCTGAGGAACAGAGGTGGAACAGAGTCAGACCAGCAACAAAGGATGGATCCTGGACTCGCTGCAGAAGATGAAGTCCCTCTGAAGGACCTCAGACAGGAAATGAAAACCCCAGAGGATCCTGCATGTGTCGACGTTAGTCCGGCTGGACCTTCAGGGACGTTGGAGGTACCGTCTTCATTTGTTCAGGATGTTACAACAACCGATGACCGAGGAGCTTCGAAGAACACATCAGTCTGTGAATCCTTTACTGAACCAGTTGAGGTGGAGTCCTGGTCAGATCCAGAACCATCAGGAAACCCAAAGAGACTCCACAGGATCCAGACTGCTGAGGCCGAAGCGAACGCACCCGGGAGCTGGTCTGAGGTTTCCCTCGAAGATTCGAAGCAGCCGAAGAGGCGTCAGGCGTCACCGGTTAGCCCCCGTTCAAAAGTGAGGAGCCTCATAGAGGCGACCGCCGAAGAACTCAAGGCCATGGTGGTTCCAGAGCTGGCGGTGAAGAACCTCCAGGAAGGAAGACGGATGGAAGAGTCGGCCGGAGACGTGGACAGCTGTGAGGAGGTGGACGAGGAGGAACCAGACGGCAGGGTTTTATAGAAGAACGAAGAGGAACCTGATGTTTGCTCCCCTTTAGTCATATAATCACATCTGAAAATGACTGAACGTCTGTCCTTAACCCAGAAATAAAGACATGTTTGCTTCAGTTCTGTCTGACTTTATTTCCACGGTGTGTTTCTGAGCTTTCACTCTACGACGGTAAGAGACTCAAACAAAACAGGTCTCTGTACGTTTCATGGTGCCTGACTTCATTTTGGGATTTAATTGTGATTAACAGTTTTACAGTTCAATCCTCAGAGTTCCTCAGGGTTCCGTTGTTGGTCCTTCATATTTTAAGTTGTGTCAGTTAACTCTGTGGCCACTTGGGGGCAGCAGAGCAAATTATTATTATTATTATTAAAGATGTTCAGGTTGACTGGAGGAGTTTCAGGCTGCTGCTGCTGGCGTTTGTGTTTTCTGTTGGCTGTAAACTCAACAAACGGACGTAACGACGCAAAAACCTAAAGTAGTGTAATGTAAGTCAGAGTGGAGGGTTGGAACCAGCAGTTTTGTCTCTGTAGTTTTGTGTCTTTGTAGTAGTTTTGTGTCTTTGTCTAGTAGTTTTGTCTCTGTAGTTTTTTTCGTTTTATAGTAGTTTTGTTTCCGTGTAGTAGTTTTGTCTCTTAGTTTCGTCTTGTTGTAGTTTCATCACGTTGTAGTTTTGTCTCTTTGTGTAGTTTTGTCTCTTTGTAGTTTTGTCTCGTTGTAGTTTCATCTCTTTGTAGTAGTTTTGTCTCTTTTTGCAGTTTTGTCTCTTTGTTGTTTTGTCTCTTTATGTAGTAGTTTTGTGTCTTTGTAGTAGTTTTGTCTCTCTGTGTAGTAGTGTCTCTTTTTGTAGTTTTGTCTCTTTGTAGTTTCATCACATTGTAGTTTTGTCTCCGTGTAGTTTTGTCTCGTAGTTTTTTAGTTTTATAGTAGTTTTGTGTCTTTGTAGTAGTTTTGTCTCTTTATGCAGTAGTTTTGTATCTCTGTGTAGTAGTTTTGTCTCTGTAGTTTTTTCGTTTTATAGTAGTTTTGTCTCTCTGTAGTAGTTTTGTCTTAGTTTCGTTTCGTTTTGTTGTAGTTTCGTCTCTTTTTGTAGTTTTGTCTTTGTAGTTTCATCACGTTGTAGTTTCGTCTCGTTGTAGTTTCGTCTTTTTTTGTAGTTTTGTGTCTTTGTAGTTTCATCACGTTGTAGTTTCGTCTCTTTGTAGTTTTGTCTCTTTGTAGTTTTGTCTCTTTATGGAGTAGTTTTGTCTCTGTAGTTTTTTCATTTTATAGTAGTTTTGTCTCTGTGTAGTTTTGTCTCTTAGTTTCGTCTCGTTGTAGTTTCGTCTCTTTTTGTAGTTTTGTGTCTTTGTGTAGTTTTGTCTCTTTATGCAGTAGTTTTGTCTCTTTGTGCAGTAGTTTTGTCTCTGCATGCAGTAGTTTTGTCTCTTTGTGCAGTAGTTTTGTCTCTGCATGCAGTAGTTTTGTCTCTTTGTGCAGTAGTTTTGTCTCTTTGTGCAGTAGTTTTGTCTCTTTGTGCAGTAGTTTTGTCTCTGCATGCAGTAGTTTTGTCTCTTTGTGCAGTAGTTTTGTCTCTTTGTGCAGTAGTTTTGTCTCTGCATGCAGTAGTTTTGTCTCTTTGTGCAGTAGTTTTGTCTCTGCATGCAGTAGTTTTGTCTCTTTGTGCAGTAGTTTTGTCTCTTTGTGCAGTAGTTTTGTCTCTGCATGCAGTAGTTTTGTTTCCTTGTGCAGTAGTTTTGTCTCTTTGTGCAGTAGTTTTGTCTCTGCATGCAGTAGTTTTGTTTCCTTGTGCAGTAGTTTTGTCTCTTTGTGCAGTAGTTTTGTCTCTGCATGCAGTAGTTTTGTCTCTGTAGTTTCATCACGTTGTAGTTTTGTCTCTGTGTAGTTTTGTCTCTGTAGTTTCATCACGTTGTAGTTTCGTCTCGTTGTAGTTTCGTCTCTTTTTGTAGTTTTGTCTCTTTTTGTAGTTTTGTCTCTTTATGCAGTAGTTTTGTTTCCTTGTGCAGTAGTTTTGTCTCTTTATGCAGTAGTTTTGTTTCTTTATGCAGTAGTTTTGTCTCTTTATGCAGTAGTTTTGTCTCTACTAGCAGCCAACCTGCCAGCCGTCGAACCAAAGCGACACCCAGCAGCTGTTGAACACCTGGTCGCCGTCGGAGCTTCAGGTGTGTAACGTTGTTCCTCTCCTGTGTTTCAGAGCTGCGACTGAAGAAGCTGTTTGAAGAACGGGAGAGTTTACAGGATCAGGTGGGACGAGGAGACGCTCTCTACGATGAACCACGAGGTAAAGGCTGCTCCCCGTCTGACTCGACTCTGTCTGTGTGAACAGGTGAGGCTGCTCAAGTCTCAGCTGGATCAGAAGAACGGGACCGACGGAGGCCAGAACCCAGAGGAGGCCGGTCTGGAGAACGGGATGGACGCTCACCTGCTGGACCTGCAGAGTCAGTCGTCCTGTTCTGCTTTATTAACTCTGAGAATTCTGTTTGTGGCGTTTGTTTTTCTGAGAACCAGTCAGTCATTTCGACTCGGTCGTGTTTCCTTCAGGAGACGCCAACAGACAAATCAGCGACCTCAAGTTCAAGCTGGTGAAGTCGGAGCAGGAAGTCACCGCCCTGGAGCAGAACGTAAGTCTGGTTTAGTTTAACGTGAGGAAGAATGAGACGGGATGAACTGATCCTCAACTTTAAGTGATCCTCACAGAGAAGGCGGCGTCATCGGCGTACGTAGACATCCCTGACTGGGTTTAATGGGTCAGTTCTAGAGCAAGAGGAGTTCTGATGACGGAGACGGTGGCTTGTTTTTATCTTTATGTCTGTCTGTCAGGGTCACAGCAGCTTCATGGTTAAAGTTTAGAACAAACAACTAAATCAATAAGAAAGATTCTCCGTTAGTGACAGAAAGGAAACAGTGTCATCGACGTAGAGATATTTTAGATATTAAGAGTCAGTCTGTTCTTGGTTCTGTGTCTCGATAAACTCCAGGTCGTAGAATTAGTTTTAAAGGATGTCAGGTTGAATAAAGTCACTTCCTGTAGGTTGAATAAAGTCACTTCCTGTTTGGCAGTAAAACGTTCTTAACAGCTCTGACGGTGACCTTTACCTGCTCAGGTGATCCGGCTGGAGGGTCAGGTGAGTCGCTACAAGTCGGCCTCAGAGAACGCCGAGAAGATCGAAGACGAGCTGAAGGTGGAGAAGAGGAAGCTGCAGAGGGAGGTGAGAGCGCCACCACCTGGCGGCCTTTATCCCCTCTGAAGTCTCACATTTAAAGTGTAGAGTGGTTGTTTCCTGCGGGATGATGAGGTGATCTTTGTCCGTCTGCAGCTTCGCTCGGCTCTGGATCGGATAGACGAGCTCGAGCTCAGCAACAGCCACCTGAACAAGCGTCTGGAGAAGATGAAGGCCAACAGAAACGCTCTGCTGGCCCAGCAGTGAAGCTCCGCCTCCGGGGAGCGCTCGCTTTTCACCTGCAGGGACGGCGGGCGGGCGGAGACGCGTCCGGATCATCTGCATGAACCTTCAACCAGCCGAGCGCCACACGAAATAATCCGTCAGCCGTGACGCCGTCAAACATCCGCCTCGTTTATTTGGTCTGAGAGTGAAGTGGTGGTGAGGAGGACAAGAGCTCCAACGAACCATGAACTACTCTGAACAACACCACCCGGGCAGCTCTCAGACCGACCGTGGATGCACAGTCACCTGAAGCTGACTGTGCATCCACGGTCAGCTTCAGGTGTGGTAAGCCACGCCCATATTGTGCTTCAGGTGAGGTAAGCCCCGCCCACCCGGTGCTTCAGGTGAGCTAAACAAACACTACATCTGCCTCATCAGCATCCATCTGTGAGGACTTTAGCAATACCTCTTCTACCACACTGGGGGCGCTGCCTCCCTCAGAGACTGGACCAGATGGGAACAAACCGGATCATACCGGATCAAATTGGACCAAACTGGATCAGAATGAATCAATGCGGACCAAGCTGGACCAGAGCAGACTGGTCCTGATGAAAGTGGACTGGGGGGACCAAACCAGATCAGCTCGACCAGTCTGGACCGGACCCTTCTGGACCGAACCAGTCTGGACCGGCCTGCCAGCTCAGTTTCGTCTCCTGTACTTGGTGGTGGTTTTAGTTTCCTGTCCTCGGTGTCCTGTCTCTGTGTAGACCCCGTCGGGCCCCCGTCCTGTTTGTAGTCTGACTTTAGTTTTCCTGGTTCGAGCTCCAGAACAGTGACTATCAGGTGGGACTGAGCCCCGCCCACTCTACTGTTACACACCTGCTCAGGTGACCGAAGGGGGCGTGGCCTCGAGGGCGGAGCCTGAATCAGGATCATGTCTTTATGTTGTTTTTGGGACTCCTTATGGCACTCGGGATGTAAAAGCACCAGCTTGTAAATGTCTGTAATCAATCAATAATCGCCGATCAATCAGAGCCTCCATCGTCTGCATCGAGCTGTGGGAGGTCCACCTCGATGTTCTGAATGTCCGAGACGCTGCAGAGCATCTGTGCAATATTCCAGGGTTTGGGACTGGTTTGATGAACCAATCAGTGATCAGTGAGGGTTATTGATCAGTGTGACGGGTCTTTAAGCACTACATTAAACTCATGCAACATCTCAGCGAGGCGTCCGAGTCGTCAATGAACCAGTCGATAGGTGGAAACACCGACCCAGTCACATGACCCTGGAGTCGTCTGGCCTCTCATTGGACCAGAGGACAGTCGTCTGGCCTCTCATTGGACCAGAGGACGGACGTCTGGCCTCTCATTGGACCAGAGGACAGACGTCTGGCCTCTCATTGGACCAGAGGACAGTCGTCTGGCCTCTCATTGGACCAGAGGACAGACGTCTGGCCTCTCATTGGACCAGAGGACGGACGTCTGGCCTCTCATTGGACCAGAGGACAGTCGTCTGGCCTCTCATTGGACCAGAGGACGGACGTCTGGCCTCTCATTGGACCAGAGGACGGACGTCTGGCCTCTCATTGGACCAGAGGACGGACGTCTGGCCTCTCATTGGACCAGAGGACGGACGTCTGGCCTCTCATTGGACCAGAGGACGGACGTCTGGCCTCTCATTGGACCAGAGGACGGACGTCTGGCCTCTCATTGGACCAGAGGACGGACGTCTGGCCTCTCATTGGACCAGAGGACGGACGTCTGGCCTCTCATTGGACCAGAGGACGGACGTCTGGCCTCTCATTGGACCAGAGGACGGACGTCTCCTCGGTCATGTGACTGGGTCCGGCTGCTGTTTGGTCCATGCTGCCCTCTGAGCCAATCAGGCGGTGGGACTGCTGTCGCCATGGAGACGGCGTGAGGCATGTGTGGATCTGCTGGAGAAAAACTTTCCTTGAAACAATTTTTCTAATTTTTCATCATAATTTTTAACCACTTCATTATTTATTTAAGATGAACCTCAGCCTGGACTCGACCAGACCAGCAGAGAGCTGCACCGCCCCCCTTCTGAGAGACCAGCCTCTGCTAGTGAGCTCTGTATGGAGGTTGGACCATGAACAAGGCTGCTCAGGGCCTCCAGGGTCCTTGAATAAGGTTCCTGGAGTCCTTGAATGAGTTCTATATGAAGGTTAGACTTTAAACAATACTTCTCAAGGCCTCCAGGGTCCTTGAAGAGGTTCCAGGCTCTTTAAATGAGGTTTCAGTTGTTATGGTCTCACCTTCATCCAGAACTAATGGTCTGTATCAAATAACAGATCCAGTAAAAACCAAAGTTTTTAAGACAGTTTTACCTTTAGCTTAAACCTCATTCAGGTTCATTATATTTCCATATACAAGAAATACATTTAAATTAAATAATCAATATAAGCATTCAGAGTTTCCATCTATGGTGGGTTTGATAGGTTAGCTCATAGCCTGAACATGTCAACACCATCAATAACACCACTTATAACCATTTAACTAGAGCTGAGGTCAGAATGTATAAAACAGGTCGATGCTAATGCTAACGCTAACCCCGCTAGCTAGCATCAGCTAACATGGTTAGCATCCATCCATTCACCAGTTCCTTGGATAAAACGCACCACGGCGGCAACAGAGTCCCAGCGGTTAGTTCTACCGATTAACAAGAGATACTGAGAGGACGGAGTGGAAACAGAGATAAAGAGCGACCAGTGGTAGAAGTTTGGACAACACCAACCTGTCCTCACCTGTCGCTCTGCTCACCTCAGAGACGCTGCAGATACAAACTTCGCTCTGTGTGACGCGATTGGCCGGAAGCGGTCACGTGACTGGGGCTGCGTGCGGCTCTTACGTCAGAGAACATAACATAATATAAAAGTACATTTTATCTAAAGATGTTTGGACCTGGGTTTTAGGACCTCCTCAAGGAGCCTGGAACCTCATTTAAGGAGCTGGAACCTTCTCAATGACCCTAGGACCTCCTCAAGGACCCTGGAACCGACTCAAGGAATGAGTTGAATTAGGGTGAGATCATAAACAAGGCTTCTCAGGGCTTCCAGGGTCCTTGAATGAGGTTCCAGGTATCCTTGAATGGGTTCACCAGGCCTAGGGCCTCAGAGTGGTTGCCGTGGTTACCTCTTTCTTCTTCTCTTTGTCGTCGTGGCGTCTCCAGGCCTGGCGCTGCTGTGGTCGTCATGGAGACGCCTCCAGAATGAGGCCCGTCCTGATCATGAAACACCCCGTTGTCTCTCGCCACTGAGCGCGCTCAGTCCGGCCTCATTGAATCCTCAGACGGCTGAAGCAGCAGCAGCTTCATTAACTCTAACGAGCTCTGTGGGGTTCAGGGGGCCTTGGGGAGGTTCCAGGAGGGCATGGAAAGCCTTCCAGGACACTTCAAAGCCTTTTTCACTTTCTGGTCTGAGTGGCGCCCCTGTCCTCTGATCAGGTGAGACCCGACAGGTGAGCAGCTCACCTGTCGGGTCTCACCTGATCAGAGGACAGGAGGGAAATAAGAAGTTCAACAGAAGACACAAAGAAGGAAGAAGAACTAAAGCCAGGGTTTATGTTTCAGACAGAACACAGACTGAGAACAGAAACATCACGACAGACACACGAGTCCAGATCAGTCCAGGTGAGTCCAGATCAGTCCAGGGGAGTCCAGCTGAGTCCAGCTGAGTCCAGGTGAGCATGACCTGTGGGTTTTGCTCCTCAGTTCGTCTGTCAGGAATCCTTTCACCCTGAGTTCTGACTCTTAGGATCAACTGACCAGAACTCTGTGATGCTGTCATGTCACCAGGGGGTCACATGATCACTACCGGGTCACCAGGGGGTCACATGATCACTACCGGGTCACCAGGGGGTCACATGATCACTACCGGGTCACCAGGGGGTCACATGATCACTACCGGGTCACTAGGGGGTCACATGATCACTACCGGGTCACCAGGGGGTCACATGATCACTACCGGGTCACCAGGGGGTCACATGATCACTACCGGGTCACCAGGGGGTCACATGATCACTACCGGGTCACCAGGGGGTCACATGATCACTACCGGGTCACCAGGGGGTCACATGACTGCCGCTGTACCATCAGTCCTGTAAGGCGTTGGACCAACATGGCGGCTCTTCAGGGATGACACCTGGTCATTAGAACCTGTCCTCGTTAGTTTACAGAGTGAGGCTGGGTGTCGGAGCTCCGCCCCCACGCCTCATTTGCATAAAGTTGTAGTTGAGTCTACTTTATGCAAATGAGCTGGAGGCTCACGACGAGGCGTTTCACGGTGAATCCAGAGACTGAGGATCCTGTGGACACCTTCAGAATCCTGCGGCATGTTTCAGGTGTTCTGAGGCTCCGCCCACTAGCTCACCTGGACCCTTCAGCCGTTCATGTCGGGACGCTGCTGTCCACCGTCGGCGTCGAACTCTCCGAGGCGCCGCTGAGCTCGCTGAGTCCGTTCTTGGCCGAGTACCTGAAGGCGGTGGCGGCGAGGCGGCGGCGGCCCAGCGCTCCGTACAGGGCGGGGTTGATGCAGCAGTGCAGCAGCGAGCAGCACTGCGTCAGCCGCAGCGCCGCATCCAGGAAGTTCTCCAGCCGGCAGCTGAAGCTCAGCGCGCCGAGCAGCGCCAGCGAGTCCAGCAGCAGGACGGCGTGGAACGGCAGCCAGCACGCCACGAACGCCACGACGTAGCCGAGGACGACGCGCCGCTGGCCGTCAGAGCCGGGAGGCGTGGCCGCCGCTAGCAGCAGGTAGCAGGCGGCCATGACGGGGAGGGGCAGGGCGAAGCCGAGCAGGAAGAGGCTCAGCTGGACGCCGGCCGCCCAGCGCCGCGGGCTGTGGGACGGGTAAACGGGCCGACAGACGGCGCCGCCGTGCTGCACCGACTCCACCGCCTGCAGGAAGCAGGTGTCGGGCACAGAGGCCGCCAGCGCCGCCGACCAAACCAGGACGCAGACCAGCCGCCGCTGCAGCTTCCTGCCGCGGCCGGCGGCGGTCTGCAGGGACAGGAAGCGGTCGACGGCGATGCAGGCGACGAAGAAGATGCTGGCGAGCAGGCTGACGCTGAAGAGCAGGTGGGCCAGTTTACAGGCGGCGTCTCCGAAGGGCCAACGACCTCCACACAGCAACGACGTCATCCACAGCGGCAGCGTTGCCATGACAACCAGGTCAGCCGCCGCCAGGTTCACCACGTACAGGTGCGTCTCGCGGCGCCGCTCGGCCCGGAGGACGAGGGCGTTGGCAGCGACGCCGAACAGGAAGATGAAGGCGTAGAGGACGGACAGCGGCAGAGCGGCGGGACGCCAGGAGCAGCGCAGCGCCGCCGCATGAGACACGTTCAGCTGCGTCAGGTTTAGCTCCGCCCACAGCTCCAGCAGCTCGCTGAGGTCAGCAGCGTTCAGACTCATGATGGAGACGCTGCAAAACAGGAAGTAGAAATAAAAACAGGAAATGATCAGCCAAAACCAAAACACAGGAAATAGTTTTATCGACTTTACAAAGTAAAATATAAAAAAACTAAAATTCACCTCAAAGTTTAAGAAAAAAAAAAAAAAAAGACAAATGAACAATAATAATAATAATAATAATAATAAAATAATAATAAAATAATCATTTATTCTCAGTGTTACCAGAGCAAAGAACAAAAGTATATTTAAGAATTTTAAAAAGCTGAAAATATACATAATAATAATAATAATAATAATAATAATAATGATAATAATAATAATAATAATAATAATAATAATAATGATAATAATAATAATAATAATAATAATAATGATAATAATAATAATAATAATAATGATAATAATAATAATAATAATAATAATAATGATAATAATAATAATAATAATAATAATAATAATGATAATAATAATAATAATAATAATAATGATAATAATGATAATAATAATAATAATAATAATAATAATGATAATAATAATAATAATAATAATAATAATAATGATAATAATAATAATAATAATGGACATGTATGGTAACAATTAAAAAGTAAACTTTATTATGTTTATTATTATGACCTAAAATGACATTTTAAACTAAACAGAAAAGTAATTTTAGCTGCATCATTTCTAACTTTTACTTTTATTTTTTGTCTTGAAGGTTTTTTTCCCGTGTTTTATTCTGAAGGTTGTTTCTGTCAGAGTTTTATTTTCTCACATGTTGACGTCGACTCTTTACTTCCTGCTCACCGTCTAGTTGGATCCAGGAAACATGAAGACGAGGACTAAAACCTTCATAGACTGATCAATAGACTGATCAATAGACTGATCAATAGACTGATCAATAGAGTGATCAATAGACTGATCAATAGACTGATCAATAGACTGATCAATAGACTGATCAATAGACCTCCATAGACTGATCAATAGACTGATCAATAGCCTGATCAATAGACCTCCATAGACTGATCAATAGACTGATCAATAGCCTGATCAATAGACCTCCATAGACTGATCAATAGACTGATCAATAGACTGATCAATAGACCTCCATAGACTGATCAATAGACTGATCAATAGACTGATCAATAGACCTCCATAGACTAATCAATAGACTGATCAATAGACTGATCAATAGACCTCCATAGACTAATCAATAGACTGATCAATAGACCTCCATAGACTAATCAATAGACTGATCAATAGACCTTCATAGACTGATCAACAGACTGATCAATAGACCTTCATAGACTGATCAATAGACTGATCAATAGACTGATCAATAGACTGATCAATAGACCTCCACACACTGATCAATAGACTGATCAATAGACTGATCAATAGACCTTCATAGACTGATCAATAGACCTCCACACACTGATCAATAGACTGATCAACAGACTGATCAATAGACTTTCATAGACTGATCAATAGACTGATCAATAGACTGATCAATAGACTCCATTCAGAGCAGAACTCCAGCTGTTCCAGTGACTTAACTACAGCTGATGATCCTGTCTGAGTCGTTCAGTCTAAACAGACCTCCATGTTTCCTCCTGTTCAGCTGATCAGTGATCAATATTGAGTATTGATCACGTGATAAGAGGCCATAAACACCCACTCACACCCACAGCTGCCCACCAGACTCCGTAGAGGAAACCTCGTGTTTAAGGATTCTCTCCAGACGTTTCCACGCAGGAGTCACGCCGCGGGACATCGAGCACACGGAGCTCCGTCTACCGGCTCCCGTCCCACCGAGCAGCCCGGGAGGGTCGCCCGCAGACCGGCACGTTTTCAGCCGGGGTCGCTGCCTGGGGTCGCGTTTACTGATAAACAGCCGAAAGACCAACAGAATCGATCCACCTGCATCCGATGAACCGGTGATCAGATGATCCGCTGTAGGCCGATGACGCGAGGTGACGTCACTGATCAATAATCACATTGAACAGTCATCCTGCACGTGTCCGTGCACGCGCAGGCACGACAAAACTCTATAAACGGCAGATTTCTAAACGGAGTCTGGTGTTGGAGTCTGAGACCCGTCTGCCCGGAAGATGGAGTCCGGTTCGGGTTGAAACACTTACAGAGTCCGGTCCAGGTCCACGGAGTCCGGCAGCCCGAGGCGGTCTGAGCGGGTCCCCCTTCAGCAGCAGCAGCAGAGGAAACGCCCACCAGAGTGACGGAGAAGGAACCCAGAGCAGAGTCCTGGTTCCAGACTGATGGGGGACCTTCTGGATTATGAACGATGCAGCAGCCAAAGACCCGGATAATAAACAACCCAGCAAACAGACACACCCAATAATAACAATAATAATAACAATAACAACAACAACAATAATAATAATAACTATAATAATAATAACAATAATAATACACACCTAAACATGTTAAAAAGCAGGACATGAGAACAAACACTGAGCTGTGAATAAATAAACGTTTATTTGGCTGCTGCCACCGGAAGTGGAGGCGTCCCGACAGGAAGTGGAGGCTCTCAGTGGTCAGATGGAGCCTGGTGGATGCTGGAGAACTCTGATTGGTCAGATGAGGGTCAGTGAGTTGGGCTCAGATGGAGTCCAGCATGTTTCCTGGTCCTGACAGTGAAGATCAGAGTGTGATGGACTGGAGGGATGTGATCACTGTGACGTCTGGACAGAGATGATTCAAGGTGGAGGTTCCATCAGAGCAGACCTCATTAGAGACATGCAGCTGTGTTGTATCTCCGCCTGCAGGGGGCAGCAGAGGACTGTCCAGGGGAACCAGCAGCCCTCAGGTGTCCTCCTGTTGGTTCGTCCTTCTCCTTTACAAACAGAACTTTATTGACAAGCAGCAGAACAGGAAGAAATGGAGACACAGGAGGTTCTGGTCATTCTGGACTCAGGGAGACGACTGAGGAGACGTCTGGCCTCTGATGGATCTGATGGATCTGATGGATCTGATGGATCTGATGGATCTGATGGATCAGAGGTCAGACATCTCCTCAGTCTGGTCACCTTCCACTGAACCAGCAGGGGGCGCCTGGTCCCCCAGGAGCCTGTCAGGAACAAACAGCAGGAAACAGGAAATCCTGGACATCACGTCCTGGTCTGAGGTCCTGGTCTGAGGCCCTGGTCTGAGGTCCTGGTCTGAGGCCCTGGTCTGAGGTCCTGGTCTGTCCACAGAGCTGCAGCTGCTTTAATAGGACGGCTCAGGTTCACATTGAGACACACAAAGAGAGGCGGGGCTTCAGTCCTGCACACCTTTAATGGTTCAGAGCCACAGGTACAGAGACGAGTGAGAACATTAGGACAGGGTCATGGTTAGTGAGGCCGTCGTCACACACAGGACACGCTGTCCTCTCATCCTCACAGCACACCTGGATATTCACAAGTCAAAGTGTAAAAAGCTTTTATTTTGTTAAAGGTGTAACAGGCCGCCGTGATGTCATCAGTGACGTCATCCTCACAGTGTGGTGAACTGGCTCAGAGCTTCTCTCAGCTTATCGGCGATCTGACCAATCAGAGAGCAGAGAGGAGACCACGTCAACCATCGTACACCTGTCCTGGCCCCGCCCCCCGCTGTGTGTGCTCACCTGCTGGTAGAAGGTCACCTGCTGCTCCAGGTACAGCTGCATCACTCTGTTGTAGTCGTAGATACGGTTGCTATGGAAATGATTCATCTCAGCTGCAGGGAGACGGACAGTTAGAGTGACTGAACACCAACAACAGCAGGAACGTTTCTGTCATCAGGTGAGTGTGTCGGGTTGCCGTGGCAACCCCAGGTGAGCGTGGCGGTACCCTGCAGAGAGTAGCTCATGCAGCTGATCCGCTGGTTCATGGACCTCCTGTCACCGCTGCTGATCTTTCCTGCAGAAACCAGACGATCAGCCTCCCTCACTTTGTCCGCTGCAGCCTGAACACACACACACACACACACACACACACACAGGTGAGGCCACGCCCCCCTGCACACACCTCTCATCAAGCCCCGCCCCCTCTGGTATTTAACACTGACAGGACGAAGGTTTGAGCTTTGATGAAGAACTGATCAATAAAAACTTCACTGTGTAGTACTGAGTAGTACTGTGTAGTACTGTGTAGTACTGTGTAGTACTGTGTAGTACTGTGTAGTACTGTGTACCTTGTGTTCTAGTACTGTGTAGTACTGTGTAGTACTGTGTAGTACTGAGTAGTACTGAGTAGTACTGAGTAGTACTGTGTAGTACTGTGTAGTACTGTGTACCTTGTGTTCTAGTACTGTGTAGTACTGAGTAGTACTGTGTAGTACTGAGTAGTACTGTGTAGTACTGAGTAGTACTGTGTACCTTGTGTTCTAGTACTGTGTAGTACTGTGTAGTACTGTGTAGTACTGAGTAGTACTGAGTAGTACTGAGTAGTACTGTGTAGTACTGTGTACCTTGTGTTCTAGTACTGTGTAGTACTGTGTAGTACTGTGTAGTACTGAGTAGTACTGAGTAGTACTGTGTAGTACTGTGTAGTACTGTGTAGTACTGTGTACCTTGTGTTCTAGTACTGTGTAGTACTGAGTAGTACTGTGTAGTACTGAGTAGTACTGTGTAGTACTGAGTAGTACTGTGTACCTTGTGTTCTAGTACTGTGTAGTACTGTGTAGTACTGTGTAGTACTGAGTAGTACTGAGTAGTACTGAGTAGTACTGTGTACCTTGTGTTCTAGTACTGTGTAGTACTGTGTAGTACTGTGTACCTTGTGTACAGCGATGATCTCTGGGAAACATCCCAGCAGGCCTTTGTACTCGCTGTTGGTCTCCAGCAGGAAGTAAAGGTCCTTCTGAGGCTGCAGACGGAGGACAGACAGACGGAGGACAGACAGACAGACGGAGGACAGACAGATGGAGGACAGACTGTCAGTTAAAACACGACATGTATGATCTGATGTACACGTGTGTGTTTATACATGACCTCATGAGTGTGTTGACCTGCTGAACGACGATCTGTGCGATGTCTTCGTAGGTTTGTCCAGCTGCTGTCAGAGCATCAGTCAGAGTCTCCTCTCCTTCAACACAAACACATACGTGTTCACACACACATGTACATACATACATACATACATACATACATACATACATACATACATACATACATACATACATACATACATACATACATACATACATACATGTGTAGCTAAAAACTGCTGGTGTGTTCAGGGACATTCTGTCATCTGATATTTGCCTCGTTTCCTTGTGTCTGTGTCTCTCTTTCTCCTCATCTCCTTGCCTCACTGCCTCTTTGCCTCCTTACCTCCTTACATCCTTACCTCCTTACCTCCTTGCCTCCTTGCCTCCTTACCTCCTTGCCTCCTTGCCTCCTTGCCTCCTTGCCTCCTACCTGGATATTTGCTGCTGCTGAAAACAGTCGACAGGTTTCTGAAGGCTCTTCCGATCCTCTCGTACTCTTTAGGCAGCGCTGCTCAACACACAACATCACATCATGTATGTTATGCATGTGAACACGTGTTGTGCATGTAGAACACGTGTTCTGTCCGGGGTACATGTGTGTACTGACGTCCGGTGCAGCGTTTCCAGTGCGTGTGTCCGACGTTCAGCAGCTCTCTGACTCCGTCGTCCATCGACTTGGTAAAGCGGCTGTACTGCTCACACTTATGCTCCCTGCACACAAACACACACAGGAGTGCACACAGAGGTGTGTTGGTCACCTGACCTGACGCCTCACCTGTCCACCTGGTCAAAGAGTGATGACACACTTACACCTGGGCAGCGTCCAGCTCTGCAGCTTCAGGTTCCACCAGGCTGAACATCATGGGACCCACCGTCTCGTCTTTCTCCGCCTTCCTCTTCCCAGACTTCCACTCCTAAACACGGACAGCAGCTTCAGCCAATCACAGAGACGCAGCAGCTCAGGGGGCGGGGCCTGACCTACCTTCTCGTCCTTGTAGGTGAGGAAGAGCTGGAAGACGTCGCTCTGAGAGACGACCGGGTGGCGACACATGCGAGTCATCCAGGCCTGCAGACGCTCCATCCTCATCCTGATGAAGTCCTCCTCAAACCTGCCTGAGAGCACAGGGTCACACTCAGACGCAGGTGAAGGGGGCACAGGTGAGTCACACAGGTGTGGTTGTCATGGTCACGGCTCACCTGTGACCTGTTTGTCCGGTAGTGATGGGATGGGCAGCAGAGAGCTGAACTTCTCCAGCAGACGCTCATACAGCCAATCAAAGTGCTTGTAGCGATGATTGACAGGTCTGTTGGTGGTCTGGAGGAGGAGGGGGGAGGGTCAGATACAGATACTATGAGTGTTACTGAGCAGTACTGTGTAGTACTGTGTAGTACTGTAGAGTACTGTGTAGTACCATGTAGTACTGTGTAGTACTGTGTAGTACCATGTAGTACTGTGTAGTACTGTGTAGTACTGTGTAGTACCATGTAGTACTGTGTAGTACTGTGTAGTACTGTGTAGTACTGTGTAGTACTGTGTAGTACTGTGTAGTACTGTAGAGTACTGTGTAGTACTGTGTAGTACCATGTAGTACTGTGTAGTACTGTGTAGTACTGTAGTAGTACTGTGTAGTACTGTGTAGTACCATGTAGTACTGTGTAGTACTGTGTAGTACTGTGTAGTACTGTGTAGTACCATGTAGTACTGTGTAGTACTGTGTAGTACTGTGTAGTACCATGTAGTACTGTGTAGTACTGTAGTACTGTGTAGTACTGTGTAGTACCATGTAGTACTGTGTAGTACTGTGTAGTACTGTGTAGTACTGTAGAGTACTGTGTAATACTGTGTAGTACTGTGTAGCACCCTGTAGTACTGTGTAGTACTGTAGAGTACTGTGTAGCACTGTGTAGTACCATGTAGTACTGTGTAGTACTGTAGAGTACTGTGTAATACTGTGTAGTACTGTGTAGTACTGTAGAGTACTGTGTACTACTGTGTAGTACCATGTAGTACTGTGTAGTACTGTGTAGTACTGTGTAGTACTGTAGAGTACTGTGTAGTACTGTGTAGTACCATGTAGTACTGTGTAGTACTGTAGAGTACTGTGTAATACTGTGTAGTACTGTGTAGTACTGTAGAGTACTGTGTAGTACTGTGTAGTACTGTAGAGTACTGTGTAGTACCATGTAGTACTGTGTAGTACTGTGTAGTACTGTAGAGTACTGTGTAGTACCATGTAGTACTGTGTAGTACTGTGTAGTACTGTGTAGTACCATGTAGTACTGTGTACTACTGTGTAGTACTGTGTAGTACTGTGTAGTACTGTAGAGTACTGTGTAGTACTGTGTAGTACTGTGTAGTATCCTGTAGTACTGTGTAGTACTGTAGAGTACTGTGTAGTACTGTGTAGTACCATGTAGTACTGTGTAGTACTGTGTAGTACTGTGTAGTACTGTGTAATACTGTGTAGTAGTGTGTAGTACTGTAGAGTACTGTGTAGTACCCTGTAGTACTGTGTAGTACTGTAGAGTACTGTGTAGTACCATGTAGTACTGTGTAGTACTGTAGAGTACTGTGTAGTACTGTGTAGTACTGTGTAGTACTGTAGAGTACTGTGTAGTACTGTAGAGTACTGTGTAGTACTGTGTAGTACCATGTAGTACTGTGTAGTACCATGCAGTACTGTGTAGTACTGTAGAGTACTGTGTAGTACTGTGGAGTACCATGTAGTACTGTGTAGTACTGTGTAGTACTGTAGAGTACTGTGTAGTACCATGTAGTACTGTGTAGTACTGTAGAGTACTGTGTAGTACTGTGTAGTACTGTGTAGTACTGTGTAGTACTGTAGAGTACTGTGTAGTACTGTGTAGTACCATGTAGTACTGTGTAGTACTGTAGAGTACTGTGTAGTACTGTGTAGTACTGTGTAGTACTGTAGAGTACTGTGTAGTACTGTGTAGTACCATGTAGTACTGTGTAGTACTGTGTAGTACTGTGTAGTACTGTAGAGTACTGTGTAGTACTATGTAGTACTGTGTAGTACCATGTAGCACCATGTTGTACTGTGTAGTACTGTGTAGTACTGTGTAGTACCATGTAGTACCATGCAGTACTGTGTAGTACTGTGTAGTACCATGTAGTACTGTGTAGTACTGTGTAGTACCATGTAGTACTGTGTAGTACTGTGTAGTACCATGTAGTACCATGTAGTACCGTGTAGTACTGTTTAGTACTGTGTAGTACTGTGTACTACTGTGTAGTACTGTGTAGTACTGTGTACTACTGTGTAGTACTGTGTAGTACTCACGCTGGGTGTGACCTGATACTCGATGAAGCTCTTCAGTCCGTACAGTTTGGACTCCTTCTTTGGATCAGCGATCACACAGTCCAGAGGAGACGACGGGTAGAGCCACACAGGACCCACCTCTCCCATCTGATTGGACGATACAGGAGCCAATCAGAGCACAGTGATCAGCGACGACCAATAACAGACCAATAACAGACCAATAACAGATCAATAACGGATCAATAACGGATCGATACACCTCAGTACTCACATAGACAGGGAGCCTGTCTCTGCTGGTAGCTGGTGGTTTTGCTAACAGGAAGACTTCAGGACTCGGACCTTTGGAGAACGGGAACCTGAGGACACACGACACTGGATCTACTGGGATCTACTGGGATCTACTGGGATCTAATCAGTTTTACTGTATTATACTGGAATCTATTTTCTGCTACTTAAATCAACTAAATTCTACTGGGAACCACAGAGATCTACTGTCTTCCACTGGGATCCAGTGGGGTATATTGGGATCTATTAAGATCTATTGTTTGCTATTGGGATCAACAACTTGTAATGGGATCTACTGACTTTAACTGGGATCTATTAACATATTCTGACTTCTACTGGGATCTACTGGGATCTACTGGGATCTACTCCAGTCCTGTTTGCGTGTTGTGAAAATGTGTTTACTTGTTGAGGGAGATTTTGACGGATGGTCCGTGGGTACTCCGTCCTGAAGCTCCGCCTTCGCCCTCCACCTGCTCGTTACCATAGTAACCGCCCATTGATTGGTCGTCCCAGTCGTCGTCCCACTCGCCGTCGTCGTCCTCTCCAGCCGGCGGAGACACTGGTTGGTAATCAGCACATCGTCACCAACCAACTGAGTTATGACTTGAATGAGTTTATCAAACACGTGTGCATGTACGTACCTTGTTGACTGTGTTGGTTTCCTCGGACGTCCCATCCCTCTGTGTTACTGACGTAAGCCCCGCCCCCTGACCACGAGTCCCCGCCTCCTCCTCCTCCTCCTCCACCAGCGTTACTGATCTGAAACATCAAGATCACGTGAGGAAGAGAAGGAGTCGGTTTGTTATTAAAGACCGTGGAACAGTTCAACACAGTCAGGATCTCTACGTACGCAGACGATACAAGTTTCTACTGAGAGGAGACACTAAATACACCCGGAGTCTCTCTGAGGTGGTTTTGAGTTTGTTTGTGGTTGTTTTATATGATGACATACAACAGAACTGGGTCACACCTGTGCTCACCTGTAAATACCCTTCAGGAACCAACCCGGTGTGTCCGCTGGAGTTCTGGGCTTCGATCCAGCCTCCGCCGACACTCTGCACGACACGAACACACGTCAGCACTGAGCACGTGCACCGTGTTAGCGCAGCAGCAGCGTTAGCGTTAGCGTTAGCGTACCTGGTCGATCACTGCGACGGTGTCTCCTGCTCGGACCGACAGCTCGTTGTTCCCTGGTTCAGCCGTGAAGTCGTACAGAACCAGAGCCTGGAACACAACAAACAAACAAACAAACAAACAAACAAACAGCTCAGACAGCAGCAGCTTCAGGACGCTCTGTGTGGGTTTTGGTCATAGATCTGCTGAAATATTGATTAATGCAGGCTTCGGTTCAGGTTTAGGGGGACAGAGGGTCCTCAGAGGTGGACTAGGACTGAGTGTGTTCTAGAGAGGAACCTTAGAACCGTGACGTTCCTGTTAGAACACCAACGCTTCGACTACAACCTACACATTCCTGTCGGCAGCTTCAGGCTCTGCTCTGCACAGTTTCACTTCTTCAGCAGTAACCTCTGGAGAACCTCCAGGAAACGTTCCTTCAACGTTCTCCAAAGGTTCCCTGAGAGCGATTGTTCACTGAACTCTTGGAAAATGTCCGTGGAACGTTCCCCAAACATTCCCTGAAGGTTCGGTTAAGGTTACAGTTTGGGAAAACGTCAGAGAACTTCAGGGAATATCCAAGGAACGTTTTGGAAATAGTCCCAAAGGCTGACGTCTGCTGAACCTTCAGGGAACGTTCCCCAAACATTCCCTGAAGGTTACTGTTTGCTGGATTTACATCATTTAAGTCTTTAAACACAAGCAAAAGTGTTTGTTCCTTCTGAACCTTTGCAGAACATTGAAATAATGCCAAACTGGACTTTTTAAAATTATTTTCATCTTATTTGACACATTAATATTCCTGCAGTAAAAGTTTTTAACTATCAGCTAAAATTCCCCGTTTTCTCTATGGAATTCTGTATTAACTATCAGCTAAACTTACCCGTTTTCTCTATGGAGTTCTGCATTAACCATCAGTTAGAATTCCCCGTTTTCTCTATGGACTTCTGTATTAACCATCAGTTAGACTTCCCCGTTTTCTCTATGGACTTCTGTATTAACCATCAGCTAGAATTCCCCGTTTTCTCTATGGAGTTCTGCATTAACCATCAGTTAGAATTACCCATTTTCTCTATGTAGTTCTGTATTAACCATCAGTTAGAATTCCCCGTTTTCTCTATGGAGTTCTGTATTAACCATCAGTTAAAATTCCATGTTTCCTCTGTGGACTTCGGTATTAACTATCAGCTAAAATTCCCCGTTTTCTCTATGTAGTTCTGTATTAACCATCAGTTAAAATTCCATGTTTCCTCTATGGAGTTCGGTATTAACTATCAGCTAAAATTACCCATTTTCTCTATGGAGTTCTGTATTAACCATCAGTTAAAATTCCATGTTTCCTCTGTGGACTTCGGTATTAACCATCAGTTAGAATTCCCCGTTTTCTCTATGTAGTTCTGTATTAACCATCAGTTAGAATTCCCCGTTTTCTCTATGGAGTTCTGTATTAACCATCAGTTAAAATTCCATGTTTCCTCTATGGAGTTCGGTATTAACTATCAGCTAAAATTACCCATTTTCTCTATGGAGTTCTGTATTAACCATCAGTTAAAATTCCATGTTTCCTCTGTGGACTTCGGTATTAACTATCAGCTAAAATTACCCATTTTCTCTATGGAATTCTGTATTAACCACCAGTTAGAATTACCCGTTTTCTCTATGGACTTCTGTATTAACCACCAGTTAGAATTCCCCGTTTTCTCTATGGACTTCTGTATTAACCACCAGTTAGAATTCCATGTTTCCTCTATGGAGCTCTGCAGGAGCTGCAGCCCCGTCCCTGCTAGAATTCCCTGTTTTCTCTACGGACCTCGGCAACGGCCTCGGCTCGGTTCGGCTCGGCTCGCCCTGCTGACGGAGGTCAAAGGTCACAGCTGGGTTCAGGTGAGTTCTTACCTGCAGCGCCATGGTGACGTCACGGCAGCAGATTTTATCCCGGTTCTGATCAAAGTTTCATCCTGTCAGCGCGAGACCAACCTGCGGAGCTGCTGCACAAAGGCAGGGAGCACGAGCACAGCACGCTCACCAGAGTCTGTCACAATAAAAGCACCGCCGTGGTTTAGCAGGGAAACACTAAGGCCTTTTGTTACGGCGGTTTTATTTTGAAAGACGACTTCCGGTAGGTTTCTGTTTATCGCAAAAACCTTGATAGCAGTGACGTCACATACCCGGAAGAACGGCGTAGTTTACACTTTATTGGGCGTTTCCTGAAAAGTGTCGGGTTACACACAGAGGAACACTGTAAAACATGACTAAAACTACTACAATACTGTAAAACATGGCTTTCAAAAATACTACAGTTCTGTAAAACACGACTAAAAATAATACAAAACTGTAAAACATGGCTGTCAAAAATACTACAGTACTGTAAAAAATGGCTAAAAATACTAAAATACTATAAAACAAGGCTGTGAAAATACTACAGTACTGTAAAACATGACTGTCAAAAATACTACAGTTCTGTAAAACACGACAAAAATAATACAATACTGTAAAACATGGCTGTCAAAAATACTACAGTTCTGGAAAACATGGCTGTCAAAAATACTACAGTACTGTAAAACACGATAAAAATAATACAATACTGTAAAACATGGCTGTCAAAAATACTACAGTACTGTAAAACATGGCTAAAAATACTACAATACTATAAAACAAGGCTGTCAAAAATACTACAGCTCTGTATAACACGACAAAAATAATACAGTACTGTAAAACATGGCTGTCAAAAATACTACAGTACTGTAAAAAATGGCTAAAAATACTAAAATACTATAAAACAAGGCTGTGAAAATACTACAGTACTGTAAAACATGACTGTCAAAAATACTACAGTTCTGTAAAACACGACAAAAATAATACAATACTGTAAAACATGGCTGTCAAAAATACTACAGTACTGTAAAACATGGCTAAAAATACTACAATACTATAAAACAAGGCTGTCAAAAATACTACAGTACTGTAAAACACGACAAAAATAATGTAATACTGTAAAACATGACAAAATAATACAATACTGTAAAACATGGCTGTCAAAAATACTACAGTACTGTAAAACACGACAAAAATAATACAATACTGTGAAACATGGCTGTCAAAAATACTATAGTACTGTAAAACATGTCAAAAATAATACAATACTGTATAACATGGCTGTCAAAAATACTACAGTACTGTAAAACATGGCTAAAAATACTACAATACTATAAAACAAGGCTGTCAAAAATACTAAAGTACTGTAAAACACGACAAAAATAATGTAATACTGTAAAACATGACAAAAATAATACAATACTGTAAAAATGGCTGTCAAAAATACTACAGTACTGTAAAACACGACAAAAATAATACAATACTGTGAAACATGGCTGTCAAAAATACTATAGTACTGTAAAACATGTCAAAAATAATACAATACTGTATAACATGGCTGTCAAAAATACTACAGTACTGTAAAACATGGCTAAAAATACTACAATACTATAAAACAAGGCTGTCAAAAATACTAAAGTACTGTAAAACACGACAAAAATAATGTAATACTGTAAAACATGACAAAAATAATACAATACTGTAAAAAATGGCTGTCAAAAATACTACAGTACTATAAAACACGACAAAAATAATACAATACTGTAAAACATGGCTGTCAAAAATACTACAGTACTGTAAAACATGGCTAAAAATACTACAATACTATAAAATAAGGCTGTGAAAATACTACAGTACTGTAAAACATGACTGTCAAAAATACTACAGTACTGTAAAACATGACTAAAAATACTACAATACTGTAAAACATGGCAGTCAAAAATACTACAGTTCTGTAAAACACGACAGAAATAATGCAATACTGTAAAACATGGATGTCAAAAATACTACAGTACTGTAAAACATGACAAAAATGAAACAATATTGTAAAACATGACAAAAATAATACAATACTGTAAAACATGGCTGTCAAAAATACTACAGTCCTGTAAAACATGGCTAAAAATACTACAGTACTGTAAAACATGACTGTCAAAAATACTACAGTACTTTAAAACATGGCTAAAAATACTACAGTACTGTAAGAAATGACAAACAATACTACACTGCAGCACTGTAAAACATGCAACTGTACAAATTCTACATTGTTTCACAGTAAAGCATGTGACTGTAAAAAATTCCACACTGTCATACTGTAAAATGTGAATTTAAAAATAGTACACGACTGCGCTGTAAAACCTGTCTGTAAAAATATTCTGCTGGAACACTGCCCTGTAAAACAAGTGATTGTAGAAAAAATCAACACAACTCTACTATAAAACATTACTGTGAAAAATAGTACAGTACTGTACTGGGTACACTACTGCACTGTAAAACAAGTGACTGTAGATAATACTAAAACACTACTGCACTGTAAAAACATGACTAGAAAATATACGAGTCCACTGTAAAAACATGATTGTAGAAAAAAATTACACTACTGCACTGTAAAAACACTACTGTAGAAAATATTACAGTACTGGACTGTAAAATATGAATATAGAAAATATTGCACTATTGCACTTTAAAAAACATGCCACTGTAGAAATTATACTACTGCACTGTAAAAACATGTGACTGTAGAAAACATTACACAACTGCACTGTAAAAGCACTACTGTAGAAAATTTTACAGTACTGCACTGTAAAATATGAATGTAGAAAAAAAGTGACTGTAGAAAATTGTACACTATTGCCCTGTAAAAACATGTGACTGTCGAAAATATTACACAACTGCACTGTAAAACACATGACTGTGAAAATACTAAAACACCACACTACTGCACTGTAAAAACATGACTATATAAAACACTATGCTACTGCCCTGTAAAACATGAATGTATAAAATACTACACTACTGCACTATAAAATATGACTAGAAAAACTGCATCATTGCACTGTAAAACACGTGACTGTAGAAAATACTGCACTGTAAACATGACTGTAGAAAATACTAAGACACTACACTACTGCACTGTAAAACATCAGCATAGAAAATATTACACTACTGCACTGTAAAACATCAGTGTAAAATATATTACACTACTGCACTGTAAAACATCAGTGTGGAAAATATTACACTACTGCACTGTAAAACATGAATGTAGAAAATACTACACTATTATACTATAAAACGTGACTGTAGAAAAGTTACACTACTGCACTGTACAAACACAACTGTAGAAAATATTAACACACTACACTCTTGCACTGTAAAACATGTGTAGAAAATGTTACACTACTACACTGTAAAATACATGACTGGAAAATATTACATTACTGCACTGTAAAACACCTGACTATAAAACATTACACCACTGCACTGTAAAACACATGACTGTAGAAAATACTACACTACTGCACTGTAAAATATGAGTGTAGAAAATTCTACCAGAAGACATAAACACTTGTGGCTCATTTACCTGCTTCAAATGATCAAAGGAACAACGTTAAACACTCAGAACTAGTTATGGCCGACATGTAACAGCCTGTTTTGTTTTCTGTGGGCGTTAAATAAAACGTGACTCCAGCGTTTGTTTCAAACCTTTATTCACTGAATGGTTTTTTACAGGCAGTTAGTCTGGTTCAGGTCAGCAGTCGCTTCAAACCGAGTTAAAGAGCGAAGCAGCTTCAGGAGAGTTAAAGCTGCTGATCTGTAGTTCATGAACAAACTTAGTGCTTCTGAACAAACAACAAACACAACTCAACAAACAGGGAGGACGGACCTGATCAGGAATAATCAATACTCAGGTCGTACTTTACTTAAGTTACCTTTTAGCTGGAGATTCTTCTGTCACACTCTAAAACCAGAATTCACAACCTGCAATAAAGACTTGAAGCATGGAAACATTTATTAAAGCTTCATCTTCTGTATCCGTCAGATCGATCAATAATCAGATTAGATATTCATCAGATCCTTCAAAGGTTCTCATAATCAATCGATCAGCTGCTGACCCCTACTGAGACAGGAGCATCTGATCGATCAGTCAGCTGAGGAGGAGGGAGCCTTTGTTGTTGGGTGTGAATGTGATCAGAGTGATTGATGGATGATCAGTTAGCTGTGATGTGATCAGAGTGATCGATAACTCCGTTAGAGTAGCTGCTGCTGTTACAGATGAACACCGGGGGGCGCTGCAGACCCACTCAGTGGACGCACCACCACATGACCAGCACCGAGGCCAGCAGACCAATCACGGAGCTGGCTGCAGAGGAGGGGGCGGAGTTACACAGGTCGGAGTTGCAGCACTTGAAGGTGAAGCTGGACACCTGGAAATGATTGATAACGTTAGAACCCATCAGGGATCAATACAGCAGAACCAGCACAGACAGTACCATCAGAACCATGAACCGATCAGTTCACCAAACAGGACGGAGAACCGAAGAGTTCTAAACATCTAGAACCTGAGGTTCAGGAAACTTAGAGGAAACTAAAGACCAGCTGGGGAAAAACTGTGGACCAACTGGACCAACTGGACCAACTGTGGACCAACTGGACCAACGGTGGACCAACTGGACCAACTGTGGACCAACTGGACCAACTGGACCAACTGGACCTGCTGAAGACCAACTGGACCAACTGAGGACCAACTGGACCAACGGTGGACAACTGGACCAACTGTGGACCAACTGGACCTGCTGAAGACCAACTGGACCAATTGGACCAACTGGACCAACTGAGGATCAACTGGACCAACTGCGGACCAACTGGACCAACTGAGGACCAAATGGACCAACTGGACCAACTGTAGACCAACTGGACCTACTGAATACCAACTGGACCAATTGGACCAACTGTAGACCAACTGGACCAGCTGAGAACCAACTGGACCACCTGGACTCAATGAGGACCAACTGGACCAGCTGAGAACCAACTGGACCAACTGAGGACCAACTGGACCAACTGTGGACCAACTGGACCAACTGAGGACCAAATGGACCAACTGGACCAACTGTAGACCAACTGGACCTACTGAATACCAACTGGACCAATTGGACCAACTGGACTCTTAGGACCAACTGAACCAGCTGGACTCACTGAGGACCAACTGGACTCAGTGAGGACCAACTGAGGACCAACTGGCCTAAGTGGACACTGAGGATCAACTGGACCAACTGAGAACCAGCTGGACCAACTGGACTCAATGAGGACCAACTGGACTCAGTGAGGACCAACTGGACCAGCTGAGAACCAACTGGACCAACTGTGGACAAACTGGACCAGCTGAGAACCAACTGGACCAGGGTTCTAGCTGCAGGGCGGCGGTACAGGCGGGGGTACCTGAGGGAACATCTGGGCCAGTCGGCTGTACTCGCAGTCTGAATACTTGAGACACTGGCGGTAGGTCATCCCACCTGCAACAACGACAACAACACAATCATTGGCCCTCAGCCTGATGTTCTGGTTCCTTCAGGACTGACAGTGAGAACCCAGGGTTCTGGAGGGAACGGGTGGCGGTACCTCTCTCGTTGAGCGTGAGGCAGGCGTCGTCGTAGCTGCAGTCCCGCTGCTTGGAGCAGCTGGCTGTGTAGTCCTTACAGCTGTAGCAGCGAATGGCCGACCCTGAAACACAGAACACATCTGGTTCTACAGCACATGTGGAGGTCTTTACCGGATTATCAGTTCCACAGGGTACCAAGGGGAACTACTAATGGTACCAAGTAGCCCGGCATGGTCAGACCATTCTACTGTTAGGACTAGCAGAGCTGCTGGTAGAGGCAAACCCTCGGCAAGCTTCACAGTTTTAGCTTGTTGAGGTTGTTGAGGATGAGGGACCAGTGGAACAGCATCACCAATTAAAGAACCTCCTCCCTGAACAGATGGTTCTCATAGGACCTCCAAAGGACGTCAGCCAAAGTAGTTTATTTACAGAAGCCGTTAACTCAAGTAGTTCTTTAAGGAGCCCCAAAGGGATCTCATCCCTTTGGGGCTCCTTAAAGAAGCACTTCTACTTCTAGAGAACCGTTTTCACAACGTGGTGTCGTCGGCGTAGAGGTGGACGTCACAGAGCAGACGGTGTTATCTATGTGGAGGGTGAACATCACAGGTCCTAGGATGGAGCCTTGGGGAACACCTTTAGCAACAGGTGTTCCACCACCTCTCTGTAAACAGGTTACCTAACACATCGGTTGTGCTGCTGACCACAGCTGCAGCAGCCATCTTTAACCTGGTAGCGGTACCGTCGTCTCCATGATGAGCCTCAGACCGTTTTAGAACGTCCATGTACTGAACTGAATCTGTCAACAGGTGACATCACACCTGGTGGCTTCCATCCTGGCTTTCCCCTCCTCTGGTCTGTGACGCCACATCCGTCCCTGTAGAACCTGGTTCTACAACACAGGACCTACTCCAGGTGAGCAGCCATGAAACCCTGCTGCATCCTGATTGGTTGAACCTGGAGGCGACGTCCTCGTCCACCGCGAGGTTCTCCACGTACTGACAGGCTGAGTATGGAGGCTTCCTATTGGCTGCAGTGATGAATTACTCGTTCATTAGGAGGCGACCTGAAGGAGGAGCTGCAGATTGACCAGGTTAGTGAGGACGAGGGTGTAGTCGGTTAAATAAGTGCTGTTAATTACACTGATGAGCTCCACCCTCCTCTAAGGGCTTCAGTTTAAACACATCTGTTTCCTTACAGTCGTGATCCATTATTAGTTATAGTTAGTGCTGTTATTACCATCAGCACACAGAGGCTTCTGCTGCTGTGGTTCTGATCTGTAACGTTAATCACTGGGAGCTGCAGAATCAAACGTACCCAGTCCGATCAGCGCGGAGCAAACCACCAGACAGATCCCCAGGGAGCGCTTCATCTTCACCTCGGCACAGCTCGTCTGCAGTCAGTCGGTGGAGACACAAACATTCAACAGCAGAGTTCAGAGGCCGAGCAGCACAGTCAGAGTCAGAGTGTACTCACCCAGCAGCAGCAGTCACTGCAGCTCAGCTCCACCACGCCGAGCATGACCCCGGCACAAGCCCCGCCCACTGGGAGGAGCCTGGAGGATAATCACCGCCTTTGTTTTCTGTTGTGGCTCCAAACATGAAGTCAGACCGAGTCCAGAGTGAGGAGGTCAGGACTGACTGAGGCTTGATGGTAACACCTGTTCACCTGCAGACGGGGGCGGAGCTGCTCCTCACAGTCACATCAAACACCTGCAAATCTGACTGTTGGTCAAAACAACAACCACTTCCTACACTTACTGTACGAACAACAGTTGTTCCGACTGTTTTTGTGATTATCGTTTCGACTGTTGTTTATTGTTGCTTCAATTATTGTTCCGACTGTTGGTCAAAACAACAATCACTTACTACACTTACTATACAAACAACAGTCCGACTGTAGTTCCGACTGCCGTTATGATTGTGGTTCTGACTGTTGTTGTGATTGTTGTTCCAACTTGTTGTGAATGTTGCTTTGACTATTGGTCTGACTGTTGCTTCGAGTGTAGTTGTGATTGTGGTTCCGACTGTTGTTGTGATTGTTGTTTCGACTGTTGGTCTGACTGTTGTTTCGACTGTCATTATGATTGTTGCTTCGACTGTTGTTTGTTGTTCTGACTGTTGTTCTGATTACTGTTTCAACTGTTGGCTCGACTGTTGTTGTGATTGTTGTTTCGACTGTTGGTCTGACTGTTGTTTCGACTGTCATTAGGATTGTTGTTCTGACTGTTGGTCTGACTGTTGTTTCGACTGTCATTAGGATTGTTGTTCCAACTGTTGGTCTGACTGTTGTTTCGACTGTTGGTCTGACTGTTGTTTCGACTGTCATTAGGATTGTTGTTCTGACTGTTGTTGTGATTGTTGTTCCGTTTTGTTATGATCTATGTTCGACTATTGGTCTGACTGTTGTTTTCTTATTGGTGTTCTGACTGTTGTTCTGAGTGTTGTGGTGATTGTTATTTTACCTGTTGTTTTACGTGGTCTACAGGAAGGTCCGGGTGTCTCTGACTGAAGTTCAGAGAACTACCAGGACCTGAGAGTCTAGATCAGGACCACGGCAGAGAATCTCCTGAACAGCTGAGCAGCGTTCTGGTTCCTTCCTAGTGCAGGGATCAGTGAGAGTCCAGAGGAGCTGTAGAACCTGCAGCGCCACCATCAGGTCAGCATGAACACCTGCAGAGCCTCAGCTGATGATCACACTGATGACCAGCTAATGCTAGCACGCTAACACCGGGGCAAAGGCCCACATGAGGCCTGCTGCCGGTTGAGGTCATTTTGCTTCTCATGGTTTGGTTTGTTGATTCTGAGTCCAGCTTTGTGTCTGAAGTGGTTTTGTGTTTCTTCAAAGTGACTTTACATCTGGTTTTGTAGTTTTACATCTATTTGAGGTGGTTTTGCAAACTTAAAGGCAGTTTTATGTCTCTTGGAAACCGTTTTGCTTCTCTTCTTGGTGGTTTTGCATCTCATTGTTGTAGTTTTGCAACTGTTTTTTGTAGTTTTGCATCTTTTTTCTGTAGTTCTGTATCTCTTTGAGGTGGTTTTGTGTCTCTTTAGAGCAGTTTTGTGTCTCCATTAGGTCAACATGTCCATCTGAGGCAGAGCTGTCAGCCTCAGCTGCCCACTGTTTGCTGATGACTAGCTACTGTTAGCATGCTAGCACCCTGGCTGCTGTGAGCCTGTTAGCGTAGCCGCCTGCCAGCAGGGACACGATGAGTCTGTGGAGCGTCGCCCCGGTGGCCTCGGCGCTGGTGTGATGGTGTGATGGCGGTGGTGGATGAGAGGCTCAGTGTTCGGCCGTTTATCTCAGTGCAGAGGAAGAAAAGCTCCAGTGTTTCGTCCTCGAATGACCCAGAGGCGAACAAGGATCCTCAGTCAGTGGAGGAACAAAGAGCAGAGGAGGTCAGCGGGAGACAAAACAACAGCGAGTGTGTTCGCGCCCGGCCACAGCGTCGCGTTTGTTCTTCGCCATCAGGCCACTGAGCCTCATTACACATTCAGGCAGCCGCCCCCCTCCGACCCAACACAGCAGCCAGACCAGATCCAGCCCTGGACCCAGGAGACGACGACACCTGCCTCACCGACGACCCTGTTACAACCAGGAAGCTTCAGACGGGAGGGTTCTGGTTTTAACAGGGTCACTAGTGAGGCAGGGGTCATGAATGATCCTGTCAAAACCAGGAGGCTTCAGGTGGACATGCTTCATGCTTCCTCTCATTCCATGTTTTCTCTGTTTTCTTAAGCCGGTAAATTATCGGCGCCCTCTGGTGGTCACAGCCACAAGCTGCTGGCCGAGGTCAGGTTCTGGTTTTAGTGGTTCTGACTCTTTGAGGGCTTTGAGCTTCATGTTTCCTCTAAGTCCATGTTTTCTCTTAACACATTAGCCAATCAGAAGTCAGTTTGTAGTCATGTGACTGAGGGGTCTGAGCCTCACGTCCTCACAGCTCCACTGTCAGGACCAGGTGTTCACTGTGGGGGTCTGGTCAGGTTCACACCAGACACACAGGTCTGCTGTGTTCTACCATGTTTGTTGTGTTGTTGTGTTCCCCTGTGTGCTTCTACCAGTGCTGGACTGGAGTCTTTTATTGTCTTTTTACTGAAGTAAATCCGACTGCAGGAGACACCTGAGGTCATCGGTGTGATGTCAGAGCTGTGCTGGCAGCTGATTGGTTCGCAGGCAACAGGTGAGCAGCAGCTGTGACACCTGAACCCTTCATCCATCTTTCAGCAGCTCCGGTGTGCTGAGCAGCAGACGCTGGACGGACTGGAGGGAGGTGAGTCTGTCTTAGAACCAGGTCCTGAAAGACAACAAGGACCCAGACTGGGAGCTGATAACTGAAGGCTCTGATCCCATCCTACTTCTGGAAACTCTGGAACCACAAGTAAACCTGCAGTCTGAGAGAGAAGGGCTCTGTTGGGATGATCAGGTCCAATAAGGTCTCTAAGATACGATGGAGCTGCTCATCAACAGTTTATATGTTAGAGGAAGGATTTTAAAGTCTATCCTGGATTTTACAGGGAGCCAATGAAGAGAAGCTGATCCAGGAGAAACCTGATCTCTGGTCCTGGTTCCTGTCAGAACTCTGGCTGCAGCATTTTGGACCAGCTGGAGGTTTCTGAGAGAGTTACTGGGACATCCTGACAATAAGGAACTACAATAGTCCAGCTGGAGGTTCCAGATGCATGGACTAGTTTCTCAGCATCACTCTGGGACCAGATGTTCTGATCTTTACAGTATTCTAGATGAAAGAACGCCGTCCTACAGACTGGTTTAATGTGGAGGTTGAAGGACATCCTGATCAAAGATAACTCCAAGGTTTACAGTAGAGCTGGAGGCTAAGGCAGCGCCATCTAGAGGAACTATCTGGTTAGACAGAGGGTTTCAAATACAATAACCTCAGTTAGTCTGAGTTTAAATGTAGACAGTTCCAGGTCATCCAGGCCTTTATGTCCTTCAGACATGTTGGAGTTTGACCAGCTGGTTGGTTTCCTTTGGCTTCATAGATAAATATAACTGGGTATCATCTGCATAACGATGGACGTTCATGCAGTGCTTCCTAATAATGTTTCCTAGGTGAAGCATGTACAGAGTGAATAATATTGGTCCTAATACAGAACCCTGAGGAACTCCATCACTGACTCTAGTGTGGTTGGAAGAATCTGACTGATAAATATGATTAAACCAGTTTAGTTCCTTTAATCCCAGTAACATGTTCCAGTCTCTGTATAATCACACAACTGGCAGCAACAGCTTTTTCTAGACCGTTAGAGTCACAGGGAGGTTGGATATGGGCCTATAACTGGCTACAACACCTGGATCCTTGACAGAAGAGGCTTTATTACAGCAGCTTTAAAAGTCTGTGGTCCACAGCCTGTTAGTAGAGACAAGTTAATGATAGTTAAAACTACATTGTTAATTAAAGGAAAGATGTCCTTGAACAGTCTAGTGGGGTCTAACAGACATGTTTTGGTTCTGATGAATCTGCATTAATGTGGATCAGGTTGCTCTGAACAGCGCTTCTATTGTCCATGTTAGACTTATAGAATCTGGATGGTCGGGGACAGACATGTCTCTATAGGAAAAAGAGAGGGTGAGAGCCGTAAGGAAGCAGCAGAAAAGCTTGAAGACTGCTTCCTGGTCTCACCTCTGGACCATCAGGGGTTTGGCTTTCTAATAAACCTGTAGCTGCTGTGGCTAACAGGAGCTATGCTCGGTCGCTCCGTACCGGCTACGTGTTGCTAGCTAGCTGCTATGGCTAACGGGAGCTATGCTAGGCCTCTCCGTGTCGGCTACGGGGGCTGGCTAGCTGCTGTTGTTAACATGAGCTATGCTAGGTCCCTCCGTACCGGCTACAGGGGGCTGGCTAGCTGCTATGGCTAACAGGAGCTATGCTAGGTCACTCCGTACTGGCTACGAAGCCCTGACTAGCTGCTATAGTTAGCATGAGCTATGCTAGGCCTCTCCGTACCGGCTACAGGGGGGCTGGCTAGCTGCTACATCTACCGGGTTGTTGAACATGTTACGGAGCCGTGCCTCTAATTCTCCTCCAAAGCTACGAACAAGCTACATTTATTACATATATTACACGGACTATTATCATTAAAGGGGCGGTGAGAAGCCGAACATTCGACACACTGAGCAGGAGAGAGGGACAAGCTATGTTTAGCTAGTTAGCTGCTAAGCTAGCGGGGCCTGGACACTAAGTTAAAATAATATCTGTGAAGCAGTTTCTCACACAAACACTTCAGGAGCAGCCTGTGTAGTAATTTAATATACCGTACAGACGGGTTTAAGGGGCTAGAAAGCAGATTTTATTAATAATAATAATAATTGCGAAAGAGCCGTGAACAACAGCTACAGCCAGTAACAAACAGGAAACAGGAAGTGATACGTCATATTGCCGGAAGCATAACAATAGTAACCTTTAAATGTTTGTTTACATGATGCTGTTTCTTTGTTTTTACATAAAAAATAATTCATTTCCAGAAAATAAGTACTGAATGTTTTTTTTTAATTATAACAGTCATAATTATAATATTTCATAATTAGAGACAGTATTGATTGTGATGCATTATTATTTATCATGCAGTGATTTTTATTTTATGTTTTTATTTTTTATATTATAAAAATAATCATTTAATATTATAAAAAATATATTATAGCAGCACTATAGTTATATTATAATTTTATTTTTTATTTTAATCAGTCCTGATCCAAACAACCAAATATTCATTGTTTTTCAAGTTTAAACCTTGAAATTAATTATGTTCCATATAATAAGTGCTAAGTTGATTTATTTAAACCCTCACAGTCAGGAAGGTCTCACTAACATGGGTTCTGATGTGTTACGATGCTGTCAGATCAAAGATAAAAATTCAGGACCTTAACGACAAACATTACATTAAAATGTGATGTATTAACTTTATTAAGTAAAATCAAAGCTCCACAATCAAACACTTCATATTCCCACCAAAACACATTCTATTCCAAATTATTTCCACATACATAAAGAGCCAAACAGGCAAAACTTTAAAAATAATCAGAAATGAAAATTACAAGCAATAAACTCAGCTAATAAATCCTTCAAATGTACATTCAGTAATAACTGAAGTCTGAAACACAACCAAAAGCTGGTGCACGTGATCAGATTTAGAAACACACCATGGAACAGTTCAGGGACTGACGGTCTAATAATCAACATGTCTTCAGGACTTATCAGAAACAGGAAAACATTGATTTACAAACTGCAAAAGCCAAGTTAAAGACGGATTCTGTCCTTTCAGAGCTGCACACTGTCCTGACGTCACTCTTCAGACGTGGAACTCATCATGGATCTGGACAGCATTGGTAAGATCTAAAATAATCATAGACAACATGGAAATCAATGTTATTTAACTAAATATCATCTGTAACTGAACAGAACAAACTATTTAAACCGTATTCACCTTTTTTCAGTCCTTGACATATACAGATTTTTTTCAGTCAGCTAACAGTAAATAATTCTATTTGTTGCTGATTTAAACATAAAAATTCAAACACTGGAAACTTTTTGTAAATATATATATTTTACATTAAACATATAAACATTCTGCACATGTTGTGTGATTTAAATCTGTGAAATAACAGTAACATGTTTAAAAATGACTGTTGAGCTTGTTTTACAGTGTACAATGAGATGGCAGCTCAAACCTTCTAACCAGGTGTCCTTTAAAGACCTCAGTCTATTTGGGTTTAATGAACTCTGCAGTGTCTCCAGTATTATAAAGATAAACTCCAGCGTGTAGCGGCTCCTCAGTGAATGTGGTCTGGACTCTGTGGAGGAGAGTCATGGTTCCAGAGACGCTGTAGAAGGACAGAACACCTGCTCTGTGGTCCAGGTAGACTCCGATCCTGGAGGGAGGAGGAACTGAGACGTCAGGTCCAATGCTGTTGTATCGAAATATATAACTGTTGGTGAAACATCGTAGAGACCAGGATCTGTCATTGTATCCAAATAGCCCCCCTGTTCTGCTGATGTTCTTGTATGAAACTGCGACACCAACTCCTCCTCCTCCTCTCCACTCCACCTCCCAGTAACAACGTCCAATCAGACTCTCTCTACTGAGAAACTGCCACTGATTAGTGAATCTGTCTGGATGATCAGGATAAAACTGATCTTCACTCACTGCTGTTACTTTTCTGTCTCCCTCAGATAAAACCAGCTTTTTGTTTACTGTGTTTGGATCCACACTAATCTGTCGTGAATATTTTAAGAATCCAGCTCTGGTCTCTGGTTCTGGTTGTGGTTCTGACAGTAGAACATCTGGTTGAGTGATGGCCAGTGAGATGTTGGTCCAGGTGTTCTTCAGAACGTCCTGCAGCTTGTCTCTGAGCTCTGACACAGCTGCTGTCACGTCCTCAAAGTGTCTGAGAGGACGGATGCTGATGCTGGATGAGGGTGTGGACTCACTGAGGGCTGACTCTGAGGGGTAGTTGTGGAGGAACTGGCTGTGGTCTGGTGTCTCTGAGAGCTGCTTCAGCTCAGCGTCTCTCCTCTTCAGATCCCTGATCTCCTGCTCCAGCTTCTCCTCCAGCTCTTTGACTCGACTCTCTTCAGCCTCCTGCTGGGATCTGATCTGCTGCGTCACATCAGAGCTTCTGTTCTGGATCAGTTGGATCAGCTGGCTGAACATCTCCTCACTGTCCTCCACTGTTTTATCAGCAGAGACTCTGATGTCCTCCAGCTCCTGTTGAAGCAGCTCCACATCTTTCTGTCTGTCCTGGATTCTCTGCTGGATGTTCAGTCGACTCACCTCCAGCTCTTTCTGCCTCTCAGTCCTTTCTGCTGCAGCTGAGACTGTGTCATGGCCTTTATGTTCATCCACAGAGCAGAGATAACAGATCAGCTGCTGATCAGTACGACAGAACATCTTCATCACCTCATCATGACGAGAGCAGATGTTCTCCTGGAGGTTCTTGGAGGGCTCCACCAGCTGGTGCTTCTTAAAAGCTGGAGACTCATAGTGAGGTTGGAGGTGATTCTCACAGTAGGAGACCAGACAGACCAGACAGGACTTCCCAGCCTTCTTCTTCCTCCCAGTGCAGACATCACAGGCCACATCTTCATCTCCAGCATAGCAGTGATCATCAGCAGCAGCTTGGAGTCCAGTCTTCTTCAGCTCCTCCACCAACTCTGCTAACAGGACGTTCTTCTCCAGGACAGGCCTCGGGGTGAAGGTCTTCCTGCACTGAGGGCAGCTGTAGGTTCCCTTCAGGTCCTCTCCATCCCAGTGGGCTTTAATACAGGTCATACAGTAGCTGTGTCCACAGGAAAGAGCCACTGGATCCTTCAGGAGATCCAGACAGACCGAACAGGAGATGTTCTGTGAAGAAAGTTCAGGTCCTCTCTGAGCCATGTTCTCCTCTGAGCAGCAGCGACTGAGTTTCTGCTTCAGGAAAGTGAAACTACTGGAACCAGTTTGAGCCGGTCGGCTCTCCTCACCCAGTTTCAAAGGTCTGAAGGGGAGGGAACAAGGAGACATGTGGACAGACTGGATATGGCAGAGGTTTTTACTGATTCCAGGAAGAGAAATGCTCTGAAACTCTCTCTGGCTACATTCCAGTATCCACAGTACAACACAGACAGACTTAGTACCTCCCAAGACATGTGTGAGTAAAACTGTTGTCTGCTTATTTTTATGTGAACAGAGGGGATGAATGAAATCCGTCCATCCGTCTACAGAGCTGCCATGAAGCTTCTGTCTCTGCAAAAACTCTGTCACAGTAAGTATCACAGTATGTCAATCAACTATCAATCAACTATCAATCAACTATCAATCAACTGTCAATCAACTGTCAATCAACTATCAATCAACTATCAATCAACTGTCAATCAACTGTCAATCAACTATCAATCAACTATCAATCAACTATCAATCAACTATCAATCAACTATCAATCAACTATCAATCAACTATCAATCAACTGTCACAACATGACTAAAATTAATACAACATGGCTGAACAGTAAATATGAGCGTCTGTGTCTCCAGTGGATGTTGTGTTCGTCCGACACATCACGGCGGCCTTTCACTCTGTGGGTGGAGTTAAACAGCAGCAGGACGTCTGGATGAACAGGGAGGAAGTGATCCGTGCCCTGAACAGGATGTTCCTCAGCGTGTCACAGGAAGTGATTATCAACTGCACTTTGACCTGTCAATGGGGGTTTCCGAAAAGATGGCGGAGGGGACAGTCTCGTGGTAACTTTCTCCGGTAAAACCCTGAATAAAATTAAACAGGATCGATTTCAAACCACATAAGACTCTGTGACCAACGTGAAGACTGCGCTGAACTACGAAGGAACACTAAAGCAAGTAAATTTGGTAGTGTTAAGAGACTTTGAAAGAACTAATGGCTAAACCTAATGCTAATGCTAAAGTGGCTAAAGCGCTCTATTCCCATGACTACTGCTCCCTCGACACGATGGAAACTGATGCTAAACGAATGAAAAACGCTCTTGCATCCCCCGGTAAAACCTCACAACCCCCAAAGAAGGCAAAAACTACTATTAATGATGCCTCTGATAATGCCAACCCAGGATCTGCCTCCATTGCAGATGTTCTGAAAGCAATCCAATCTCAGTCCAGTGATATCCAAGCCCTGCATTCTCTGGTTACTGACATCAAATCAGACCTTCAACAAAATACTATTGCCATAGCTAACATCAACAAATCTCTGGAATTCAACTCTGCTGAAATACAAGAGTGCAAAGAGAAAAACAAACAGCTACAAAAGGAGGTGAATGTCCTTAAAGAGAAAAATGGAGAGCTGGAAAAAAAGGTAACAGAGTTGGAAGAAAAAGTATCTGATGCTGATAATTACAAAAGAAGATGGAACTTAAGGCTAAAGGGCTTCAAAGAAGAAAAAGGTGAAAACACACGACAGATGATTGTAAACCTTCTGCTGAAAGTTGTCCCTCACTGGAAAGACAAGATGGATTTCATCCTTGACACTGTACATCGTCTCGGCCGACCAGTCACATCCACTACCCACCCGAGAGCGATCATCATGCAGTTCACTATGAGGATCTACAGGGATGAACTTTGGAGAGTGACAAAAAACCACAAAATCTGCGAGAATCTCGGCATCAGCTTTGCCCAAGACTTCACCAAGGATGTGCTGGAAGCAAGAGCAGCGGTGTGGCCTAAAGTGGATGCAGCCAAGAGAAGAGGAGACAAGGTGGCGTATCGTGGTCGCTATGCATACATAAATGGTCAGAGAGTCACACCATGAATTCACATGGTCCTGTTGATTGACTTTATTAATACTAGTTTGCACTCAGGGTTCTACCTCTAGGCACTGTTGGTGACTTATTTGTGAACTTTTGAAAGTTATTTTTGTTTGCTTGTTTTAAAGCAGTTACTATTTTATGATTGAACTTAAAAGTTCTATTTCTTTATTATCGGTTAATGCAAGGGGTCTGAGAGATCTAACAAAACGAAAGAGTTTATTTCTGTTTTGCAAAGGGAAAAAAGCACAGTTCATTTTTCTACAGGAAACACATTCAAAAGATGAAGACAGTACCTTTTGGTCTCAACAATGGGGAGACAAAACATACTTCAGTCACGGCACTTCAAAATCTGCAGGGGTAGCTATTCTTCTACAAAAATTCTCTGGCCAGATTCTACATAATATAGCTGATGAGCATGGCCATTGGTTGATTCTAATTGTAACTATTGATCATATCAAAATCATTCTAGTAAATGTGTATGGTTTTAATAATATTAGCGAAAATAAACGTTTACTACATGAACTAACTTTACATATAGAAGACTTGAAAGTGTCACAATCCACGGACAATATAATTATTGGAGGAGATCTAAATTTGGTTAATGATGATTTTTTGGATAGATTTCCATCTAGATATATGTCAAGTCACCCTAATATTATTTTTAATAGTTTCTGTTGGGGTTTATCTTTAACTGATGCCTGGAGATACCATAATCCTACAGCAACTCAATTTTCATGGTTTAGTTCCAATTATAACTCAAAATCAAGAATTGATAACTGGTTGATCTCAAACAATTTACTCTGTTATGATATTGACTCAAATATCTCTGCGGCACCCTTAACAGATCACAGTGTTATTTTTTTACGCATTAAATCCAGACATAAAAGCTTCACAAACAAATTTTGGAAATTTAATGCAAGTTTGCTCAAAAATGATGATTACTGCCAAATGATAAAGTCACTCATAAATGAAATTAAATCATCTGAGGAACTCAAAACTCCGGTTAAAAAATGGGAGTTTCTCAAATTTAAAACTCGCGAAGCTTCTATTTCTTTCAGCAAAAGATTAAAAAAAGAACTTGACCAGAAAGAATTTAATATCATAAACCAAATGAACACTCTTTGTCGCAAACAAATGATGAGTGATGATGATAAACAAACAATCTTGAAATTACAATCAACTTTAGATGAAATGTACACTTACAAAACTCAAGGAGCATTTATTAGATCTCGTGCAAAATGGATAGAAGAAGGGGAGAAGAATTCAGCTTATTTTTGTGGTTTGGAAAAAAATAGACAAGAAAAAAACAATGTAAAATCTTTTTTAGTCAATAACAAAGAAATAACAGATGATAAATTGATCCTCATAGAAACCTATAAATTTTATAGCAAACTCTACTCCTCAAAATTCTCCAAAACTGACTGTGAATCTTTTCTGGAAAATATTGCACAGTATATCCCAAAAATTGATGACAACTACAGAGATGTATGTGATGATCCCCTCACAATCACAGAACTTGATGCTGTAATCGGCCGTCTTGCCCCTAACAAATCTCCTGGGTCAGATGGCCTTACAGGAAACTTTTACAAACATTTTTGGATGGATATTAAGGAATTGCTGTACAATGTGTTCTTAGAAATATTAGAAACAGGCTCCCTCCCAACCACAATGAGACATGGTATTATAATCTCTATTCCAAAACCCAATAAAGACCCTAGAGTTGTTGATAATAGAAGGCCGATTACACTCAGAAATTCTGATTACAAACTTTTAACTTATATTTTTGCTTTACGACTGCAGTCAGGGCTTTCAAGCATAATTGCAGAGTCACAATCAGGGTTTATGAAGGGTAGATCTATACATAATAATATACGGTTGGTTATGGACTTAATTGAATATTCTGATCTAATCCAAGACAATGGCTTCATTTTCTTTTTGGATTTTTACAAAGCCTTTGACTCAGTGGAACACCCATTCATTCTTGCTGTACTTGAACATTTTGGCTTTGGTCTTAAATTCAGAAAATTAATTAGTGGACTATATGAAAACATAAACAGCTGTGTTCTCCTCTCAAAGGGTTCTACTCCAAGCTTCAACGTTGATGTTGGTATTCCACAAGGGTGTCCAATTTCTCCATACTTGTTTCTTTTGGTGACTGAGATATTATCTATTTATATAAAAAAAAGTGACGATATTCAAAAACTAAATGTATTTGGTACAGAAATTGTGATCAGCCAACTGGCTGACGACACAACATTATTCTTAAAAAATGAGCAGCAAATTCCAAAAGCTATTGAAAAAATTGAAAAATTCTCCAAAGCTTCAGGTTTACATTTAAACTTAAAAAAATGTGAAATTTTCTCTCTTCATGACACTACATTAAAAGAAATCTGTAATATACCTGTAAAATCAGAAATTAAATATCTAGGTATCCAACTCGGTAAAGACAAATACACATGCCAAAAAAACAATATTGAAACAAAACAGAAAGAAAGTAAGACAAAATTAAATATATGGCTCCAAAGAGACTTATCAATATTTGGCCGTATATACTTGACAAAAATGGAGAGCTTATCAAGGTGTATATACCCTCTTTACTCAAATGCTGCTTCTCCTAATCTAATCAAGCTAATAAACCAATTAAATTTCAATTTTATCTGGCGAAATAAACCACATTACATTAGGAAAGGTCATATGATCAAAGATACTAGTGAAGGTGGCCTAAAAATGATTGACTTAGACTGTCTCAATGGAACATTAAAGATAAACTGGCTTAAATCTTGGATCAAAAATTATAATTCCCTGTGGTACTGTATCCCTAACTTTATGTTTAAAAAGTTGGGCGGATTAAACCTCTTACTTGTCTGTGACTTCGACATAAAAAAGCTTCCTATATCCCTATCAGAGTTCCACAAGCAAATTTTACTTTACTGGAAAATGTTATATGTTCACAACTTCTCTCCACACTTATCAGTGATCTGGAACAACCGATATATTTTACATCGCAACAAATCTCTATTTTATGAAGACTGGTATGAAAATAATATTTGGTCAATACTACATCTTATGGATGATGAAGGAAATATATTAAATTATGAACAATTCTGTACAAAACATAACTTTAATCCCTCTCTCTTAGACTTTATACGATTACGTAATGCTCTTCCCAAAGAATTTATTTTCCTATCCAAAAACTTCTTAGCCCACCAAAAAGCACAACCCCGACTTCCTATTCCAATGATTCATGGAATATCCATTGTAGATAAAAAATGTTGTAATTCCTTTATTAGAAAATGTCTTACTGATGAATTATTCCCTGGTTTACAAAATAAAAATGACATTTTGTTCAAATTCAACAAAAGTACAGTTTCAAAACTAAGAACAATGTATTTATCCTTTCCCATTGCTCCCAAAATCAAAGAAACACACTTCAAAATAATGAATGATATCTACCCATCAAAAGAGTTACTTAGACTTCGTTTTAATGTACAGGATAACAGCTGTACATTCTGCAATACTGATATTGAAACAACAGACCATTTATTTTTCTCTTGTTGTATGGTGCAAATGTTCTGGACACAATTACAAAATTGGTTAAAAGAAATATTTCCTTCATCTATGTATCATTTTACAAGAGATGACATAACATTTGGTGTTCTGGTAAACAACAAAAAAGAAGAACTCTGTATTAATGTGATTTTATGTATTGCTAAATTCTGTATTCACAAACGCAAATGTCAAAAATACCCACCCAACTTTTCCGTTTTCAAAAATGAACTCAAACTGTATATAAAATCCTTGAAATGTATGAAAAGACCCAATGCTGTAAAACTTCATTCTTATTTATGTGATATTTCCCTGGACTCAAATGAACAATGAACTAACATCCCCTTGCAGACTCTTTTTTTTTTTTTTTCTTCTTTATCTCTCTCTCTCTGTCTTGTAATGTAATTGTTCCCATTTGTTACCGATGCACATTCTCAATGCCAAGTTTGTTATAAGGCACTGTTATAATGCTATCATTTTCTTATGTATTTTGTCAATAAAGATGAAATTTAAAAAAAAAAAAAAAAAAAAAAAAAAAAAAAAGCGTGTCACAGGAAGTGCCAGGTCATGTGACCGTGGCGGCTCCAGAGGAGACCTGCAGTCTGATGATGAGGATGTTTGACCGGTTAGTTCATCCAGAGCCACTGAATCTGAGTCCAGCTCAGAGTAGCTCATACTGTGTGTGTGTGTGTGTGTGTGTGTGTGTGTGTGTGTGTGTGTGTGTGTGTGTGTGTGTTTCCCAGGAGTCCCAGTGGTTGTGTATCAGCTCGCTCCCTTCAAACTGCTCTGATCGCTCTGTCTGCAGACAACCTGCTGCTGAAGTTCAGAGGTGAGTGAGGGTCCATGAGGATGGGTTGGTTCCACTTGATATGTTTGTTAATGATAGAAGATAAGGAAACACATCCCTGGATGATGCCAGTGTGTGTTATTAGTTGCCGTCTTACCTCAGGTAGGATGTTCTGACTCTCCTCCTGCAGGTCTGGTGAGTGTTTCAGGGAACAGCTCCGGGTCTGTCAGCAGGTCTGGGCTCAGGTCTCTGCTGCAGGACCTCAGCCAGGTAAACCCAGCTCAGACTACGTTTCCCAGCATGCCTCCCTCCTCCTGTCCTCTGTAACGTGTGTGTGTCCAGGTTCCTGCGGCGGTGCAGGAGGAGGTCGTGTTTGGCGGCGTGGAGGCGGCGGTGAGGTCGTGTTTCACCGGGGTGAGAACACGCAACCAGTGGGCTGCAGGTGGGCGGTGGTCGTCATGGAGACACGCTGACTGTGTGCCATTACAGGTGCTGACCCCGACGGCGAGCGAAGAACACGTGATGTCATGGCTGCAGGAGGAGCCACGCCTGTTGCTATGGTTACCCACTCTGTACCGGCTGTCAGTTGGTCAGAACATCAGTCACAACGTGCGCTGCTACACCTGTAAGACCCTCCCCATCACCGGGCTCAGGTGAGTCTACCGAGCTCTGAACTAGACTCTACTGAAGTTAACTAGACTCTACTGAGGTTAACTAGACTCTACTGAGGTTAACTAGACTCTACTGAGGTTAACTAGACTAGACTGAGGTTAACTAGACTCTACTGAGGTTAACTAGACTCTACTGAGGTTAACTAGACTCTACTGAGGTTAACTAGACTAGACTGAGGTTAACTAGACTCTACTGAGGTTAACTAGACTCTACTGAGGTTAACTAGACTCTACTGAGGTTAACTAGACTAGACTGAGGTTAACTAGACTCTACTGAGGTTAACTAGACTCTACTGAGGTCAACTAGACTCTACTGAAGTTAACTAGACTCTACTGACGTTAACTAGACTAGACTGAGGTTAACTAGACTCTACTGAGGTTAACTAGACTCTACTGAGGTCAACTAGACTCTACTGAAGTTAACTAAACTCTACTGAGGTTAACTAGACTAGACTCTACTGAGGTTAACTAGACTCTACTGAAGTTAACTAAACTCTACTGAGGTTGGCTAGACTAGACTCTACTGAGGTTAACTAGACTCTACTGAAGTTAACTAGACTCTACTGAAGTTAACTAGACTCTACTGAGGTTAACTAGACTCTACTTAAGTTAACTAGACTCTACTGAGGTTAACTAAACTAGACTCTACTGAGGTTAACTAGACTCTACTGAGGTTAACTAGACTCTACTGAAGTTAACTAGACTCTACTGAAGTTAACTAGACTCTACTGAGGTTAACTAGACTCTACTGAAGTTAACTAGACTCTACTGAAGTTAACTAGACTCTACTGAGGTTAACTAGACTCTACTGAAGTTAACTAGACTCTACTGAAGTTAACTAGACTCTACTGAGGTTAACTAGACTCTACTGAGGTTAACTAGACTAGACTCTACTGAAGTTAACTAGACTCTATTGAAGTTAACTAGACTCTACTAAGGTTAACTAGACTCTACTGAAGTTAACTAGACTCTACTAAGGTTAACTAGACTCTACTGAAGTTAACTAGACTCTACTGAAGTTAACTAAACTCTACTGAGGTTAACTAGACTAGACTCTACTGAGGTTAACTAGACTAGACTCTACTGAAGTTAACTAGACTCTACTGAGGTTAACTAGACTCTACTGAGGTTAACTAGACTAGACTCTACTGAAGTTAACTAGACTCTACTGAAGTTAACTAGACTCTACTGAGGTTAACTAGACTCTACTGAAGTTAACTAGACTCTACTGAAGTTAACTAGACTCTACTGAGGTTAACTAGACTCTACTGAGGTTAACTAGACTCTACTGAGGTCAACTAGACTCTACTGAAGTTAACTAAACTCTACTGAGGTTAACTAGACTAGACTCTACTGAGGTTAACTAGACTCTACTGAAGTTAACTAGACTCTACTGAGGTTAACTAGACTCTACTGAAGTTAACTAAACTCTACTGAGGTTAACTAGACTAGACTCTACTGAGGTTAACTAGACTCTACTGAGGTTAACTAGACTAGACTCTACTGAGGTTAACTAGACTCTACTGAAGTTAACTATACTCTACTGAAGTTAACTAGACTCTACTGAGGTTAACTAGACTCTACTGAAGTTAACTAGACTCTACTGAAGTTAACTAGACTCTACTGAGGTTAACTAGACTCTACTTAAGTTAACTAGACTCTACTGAGGTTAACTAAACTAGACTCTACTGAGGTTAACTAGACTCTACTGAGGTTAACTAGACTAGACTCTACTGAAGTTAACTAGACTCTACTGAAGTTAACTAGACTCTACTAAGGTTAACTAGACTCTACTGAAGTTAACTAGACTCTACTGAGGTTAACTAGACTCTACTGAGGTTAACTAGACTAGACTCTACTGAGGTTAACTAGACTCTACTGAGGTTAACTAGACTAGACTCTACTGAGGTTAACTAGACTCTACTGAAGTTAACTAGACTCTACTAAGGTTAACTAGACTCTACTGAGGTTAACTAGACTCTACTGAGGTTAACTAGACTAGACTCTACTGAAGTTAACTAGACTCTACTGAGGTTAACTAGACTCTACTGAGGTTAACTAGACTAGACTCTACTGAGGTTAACTAGACTCTACTGAGGTTAACTAGACTAGACTCTACTGAGGTTAACTAGACTGTACTGATGTTAACTAGACTAGACTCTACTGAGGCTAACTAGACTCTACTGAGGTTAACTAGACTCTACTGATGTTAACTAGACTAGACTCTACTGAGGTTAACTAGACTAGACTCTACTGAAGTTAACTAGACTCTACTGAAGTTAACTAGACTCTACTGAGGTTAACTAGACTCTACTGAAGTTAACTAGACTCTACTGAAGTTAACTAGACTCTACTGAGGTTAACTAGACTCTACTGAGGTTAACTAGACTAGACTCTACTGAAGTTAGACTCTACTGAAGTTAACTCTCTACTGAGGTTAACTGAGACTACTACTAGGTTAACTAGACTAGACTCTACTGAAGTTAACTAGACTCTACTGAGGTTAACTAGACTCTACTGACTTAACTAGACTCTACTGAAGGTTAACTAGACTCTACTGAAGTTAACTAGACTCTACTGAAGTTAACTAGACTCTACTGAAGTTAACTAGACTCTACTAAGGTTAACTAGACTCTACTGAAGTTAACTAGACTCTACTGAGGTTAACTAGACTCTACTGAGGTTAACTAGACTAGACTCTACTGAGGTTAACTAGACTCTACTGAGGTTAACTAGACTAGACTCTACTGAGGTTAACTAGACTCTACTGAAGTTAACTAGACTCTACTAAGGTTAACTAGACTCTACTGAAGTTAACTAGACTCTACTGAAGTTAACTAGACTAGACTCTACTGAAGTTAACTAGACTCTACTGAGGTTAACTAGACTCTACTGAGGTTAACTAGACTAGACTCTACTGAGGTTAACTAGACTCTACTGAGGTTAACTAGACTAGACTCTACTGAGGTTAACTAGACTCTACTGATGTTAACTAGACTAGACTCTACTGAGGTTAACTAGACTCTACTGAGGTTAACTAGACTCTACTGATGTTAACTAGACTAGACTCTACTGAGGTTAACTAGACTCTACTGAGGTTAACTAGACTAGACTCTACTGAGGTTAACTAGACTCTACTGAAGTTAACTAGACTCTACTGAGGTTAACTAGACTCTACTGAGGTTAACTAGACTAGACTCTACTGAAGTTATCTAGACTCTACTGAGGTTAACTAGACTCTACTGAGGTTAACTAAACTCTACTGAGGTTAACTAGACTAGACTCTACTGAGGTTAACTAGACTCTACTGAGGTTAACTAGACTAGACTCTACTGAAGTTAACTAGACTCTACTGAGGTTAACTAGACTCTACTGAAGTTAACTAGACTAGACTCTACTGAAGTTAACTAGACTCTACTGAGGTTAACTAGACTCTACTGAGGTTAACTAGACTCTACTGAAGTTAACTAGACTAGACTCTACTGAAGTTAACTAGACTCTACTGAGGTTAACTAGACTCTACTGAGGTTAACTAGACTAGACTCTACTGAGGTTAACTAGACTCTACTGAGGTTAACTAGACTAGACTCTACTGAGGTTAACTAGACTCTACTGAGGTTAACTAGACTCTACTGAGGTTAACTAGACTAGACTCTACTGAGGTTAACTAGACTCTACTGAGGTTAACTAGACTCTAGTGTGAGAGTCGTAGGAGCAGGAGGTTCTCAGCAGCCACACCTGGACCTGTGTCACAGTATAAATCAGAATCCAGGTGAGTCCAGGTGAGTGATGGATTACTTCCTGTGTGTGTTCAGGTATCGATGTATGAAGTGTGTGAACGTCCACGTGTGTCAGAGCTGCTTCCTGACCGACCGACAAACCAGGAAACACAAAATCCACCATCCAGTGCTCGAGTTCTGCACTCAGGTAAGAACAGACTGGTAAGAATAGAGACAGGTGAGAACAGACAGGTGAGAGTAGACAGGTAAGAACAGACAGGTGTGACTGAGACTTTGCACCTTTTCAGCCCACCTGGAGAGAGTCTCTGTCCTCGTTAGTGCGAAGCGCTCGTCACTCCCTGTTGCCACGGCGATACACACAGAGAGAAGCTGATAGGCAGAGAGTCCTGATGTGGGCGGAGCCAGCAGAGACTCAGAACAGGTGAGGCAGCTGTTGGTCAGTCAAACATCCAGGTGAAGCTCCTTGAATTAACCAAGCAGTTTTTCTGTCAGAGCCCCGCCCCCCTCTGGCGCCTCAACACGATTGGCTGACCCGGCTCCCAGTCCCTCCTCTGACAGAGAGGTTTCCCATGATGCCTTGGGGCGGCGGCCTTCTCCTCAGTGTTCGACCAAAGCTCTGCAGACAGACGAGGAGACGCCGAGTCAACAGGTGACCTCTGATCAATCGATCAATGAGACTTTATTGATAAACTTTATTTATAGAGCACATGTATGTATGTAAACAGGATGTAAACAGGATGTAAATAAGATGTAAACAAGAGGTAAACAGGAGGTAAATATGATGTAAACAGGATGTAAACAGGATGTAAACAGGATGTAAACAGGATATAAACAGGATGTAAACAGGATGTAAACATGATATAAACAGGATGTAAACAGGATGTAAACAGGATATAAACAGGATGTAAATAAGATGTAAACAAGAGGTAAACAGGAGGTAAACAGGATGTAAATATGATGTAAACAAGAGGTAAACAGGATATAAACAGGATGTAAACAGGATGTAAACAGGATATGAACAGGATGTAAACAGGATGTAAACAGGATATAAACAGGATGTAAATAAGATGTAAACAAGAGGTAAACAGGAGGTAAACAGGATATAAACAGGATGTAAACAGGATATAAACAGGATGTAAACAGGATGTAAACAGGATATAAACAGGATGTAAATAAGATGTAAACAAGAGGTAAACAGGAGGTAAACAGGATGTAAATATGATGTAAACAGGATGTAAACAAGAGGTAAACAGGATATAAACAGGATGTAAACAGGATGTAAACAGGATATAAACAGGATGTAAATATGATGTAAACAAGAGGTAAACAGGATGTAAACAGGATGTAAACAGGATGTAAACAGGATATAAACAGGATGTAAACAGGATGTAAACATGATATAAACAGGATGTAAACAGGATGTAAACAGGATATAAACAGGATGTAAATAAGATGTAAACAAGAGGTAAACAGGAGGTAAACAGGATGTAAATATGATGTAAACAAGAGGTAAACAGGATATAAACAGGATGTAAACAGGATGTAAACAGGATATGAACAGGATGTAAACAGGATGTAAACAGGATATAAACAGGATGTAAATAAGATGTAAACAAGAGGTAAACAGGAGGTAAACAGGATATAAACAGGATGTAAATATGATGTAAACAAGAGGTAAACAGGAGGTAAACAGGATGTAAATATGATGTAAACAGGATGTAAACAAGAGGTAAACAGGATATAAACAGGATGTAAACAGGATATAAACAGGATGTAAATATGATGTAAACAGGATGTAAACAAGAGGTAAACAGGATATAAACAGGATGTAAACATGATGTAAACAGGATGTAAACAAGAGGTAAACAGGATATAAACAGGATGTAAACAAGAGGTAAACAGGATATAAACAGGATGTAAACAGGATATAAACAGGATATAAACATGATGTAAACAGGATGTGTTTCCTGTCGCAGGCGTCTCTGCTGACTGAAGTCAAAAACCTGCAGAGAGACAGATGGTGAGACAAAGACGCATCGTTGTTTATTTGTTTATTGTTGTGTTGTCTGTTTATCATCATTGTGTTGTTTATCTTTTTGTTTTGTTTATCATCATTGTTTGCTTGTTAATTGTTTGTTGCCGTTTGTCTGTCATTGTTTATTTGTTTACATTTTACTTATTGTTGTGTTGTTTATCATCACTGTCCTGTATTTGTTTATAATCAGTGTTGCTCATAGTTGTTGTTTATCATCTTCATGTTGTTTATATTATTGTGTTGTTTATTTATCATCATGTTTACCATTGATGTTGTTTGTTAAAAACAACATTGTGCTGTTGTTTGTTTGTATATTGTTGCTGTTTATAATCATCGTTGTTTTGTTTGTTGTTTATCATCATTAAGCATTTGTTTGTTTGTTTGTTTGTTGCCTCTCCCTCCTCAGGCTTTTGGAGCAGCAGCTGCAGGCCTGGCGGCTCACCGTCCAATCAGAGCAGGGCATCCTGGAGGACAGGTGCTCCGAGATGGAGGTCACCGTGGAAACGCTGAGACAGCACAACACCTGTCTGCAGGGCATGCTCACACAGGTGGTGTCGGAGACGAGCTCTGTGATTGGCTGCACGTTGGTGAGGTGCATCCTGGGAGTTGTAGTTGACCTTCAAGTTCTCGTTTTGGTCTTCAGGCTCTGAACAAGATGGAGGCTCAAACACACGCTAACAACACGCCAGAGAGCACCGACACGCAGAACATGGAGAGCACGGAGGGAGGGAACATCACGCCAACATCTGACACACTGACAAACACAGAAGACGAGGAAGAGGAGGAGGAGCTAATGAAGGCAGTGGAGTGGAGTGAGGACGAACTACAAACTCCATCTCCCACAATCCACCATGGTTCTCCTCTGTCACATGATCGACACTGTGAAGAGGAGGAGTCTGCAGAAGATGTACGTCTCCATCATCCAATAGGACCACAGGACAGACCCGAGGAGGCGGAGCTACTGGGACAAGACACCTGTCTGTCTCAAAAAGGGGACTGTGGGAAGTGTAGTCCAGAGGACCTGCTGCAGGAGACTGTGGACAGACTGAAGGCTGAGATGGAGACAGACGGATGGACAGAGAGACAGACAGGTGAGACAGAGACAGACACCTGTATGTCTGTCTGACTGGTCAGGTAAACGTTCTGCACCAGACTGACTCCAGAAAAACAAACTATGTTTTTATTTTTGTGTCCAGGTGAGATAAAGGGGGCGGAGCTCCTCCATGCTGCAGAGCAGGTGGGAGCGTCGATCCACCACCTGGTGGACGCCGTGAGGACAAAGTGAGCAGAGACTGTTCAGGTTATAAAACTGTTTATTCAGCACGAGGCCTCCATATTTAAATAAGGTTACAAAACAGGTACCTGCATCATCAGGCTACAGGTCGACTCAGGTTCTGCTAAGGAACATTTTAAAAACGCTCAAACCTTCAAGGCTCGTATCAGCATGTTGACAGGAGGCTGGTCAGAACAGGTTCTAGATCACCTGCAGACAGGATTCAAGTTGTTTGTAACGTGTTTCTACACCTGTCAGACATGAACCTGGCGTTCCACAGGGCTCCACTCTGGGTCCTCTGTCTGCTCAATCATGTCCAAAATAACAGAGACTTTGTACAAAACCACCTGAAGCTTTTTAATTTGGTTGTTGTGTATTAAATGATCCACGTATGGTTTTGTTCTGTTGTCTCATGTCTTCTCAGCCAAACCAAACCTGACCTGCTGACTTTCACAATAAAAGCCGTTTTGATTTTAGCTCAGGTGTAAAAATGAAAACTGGATTTCTACCGTCGACTGTAAACTTCAGATGACTCTGATTTAGTTTTGGCCCCAGCAGGCTTCCGTACAGAACAAGTCCAGCAGCCCCATTGATAAACTTACTGCTGCTACATTAATCAGATCAATCAGATCGATCAGGTTCACTGATCAGCAGATTGTTGCATGTTTATGAATGAGGCTGTCACCTGGACAGGTGTCCTGCTACCTGCGCCCCCTCTCACAGCCCCGCCCCCTCCGGCCCCTCCCCCTGCGGGACGAGGGGGGGATGGCAGAGAGGGGGGCGGGGCCTGTAGAGCCAGGGAGTTTCCTGCCAGGTCCTGCCCTGCGAAGGCCCTCCCTCCTGGGCGGTGGGGGCGTGGCTTGAGCCCTGGTTCGTCTCTTGGAGGTTGGGGGGCGTGTCCTCTCCCTCCTGCCGACCCTCCCTCGTTCAGACCTGCTGTCGTGGGACGGGGGCGGGGCTTGAGACGTCCTGCCCCGCCTTCTGACCATGTGGGTCTGAGCTGAGTCCCTACTGAGCGTGCTCAGGAGGAAGCTGCTGCTGTTGCTGAAGGGTGGGTCAGGTGACCTGTGACTTTTGACCCTGGAGGACCCCGCGGTGCCCTCCCCCGCCGGCCTGTCGGTGTTTAGGTCCGGACTCAGACTTCGGAACAGCTGGCGGACGCAGGAAGGCGGCGGGCCCGTGGGGGCGGAGCCTCGGCGCCACAGGAAGCCTTTAGGGGGGGTTTTCAGGATGCGGTTGGTTCCGGGCTCGTAGAACCGCACCGGGAGCTGCTTGTATTTGACCTTTAACTCCTGCTGGTCCAGCGGACGTCTCTTCTTCCTGCAGCGTTTGGGGGTGGAGCCTGTGGCAGGTGTGCAGGCAGGGGCGGGGCCTGAGGGGGAACAGAGAAGGTAGACCAGGGAGGTGCGCGGCTGCACAGGTGTGACGATGTTGTAGTACGACGGAGGGAGGCAGCGCCACGCTTGTGTCTCCGGAGTTCTCTCTGCTGCATCCTGATTGGCTGCAGGGGCGCTGCTGGGTGGGACCTCTGCAGTCAGCTGATGGACAGCCGGGACGACCAACCGAACGGTTTGAGTGCTGTGACTGACTTTAACCACCTGAAGGAGAAAAACCAGGTGAGGGTCAGGGTTAACCTGTCTGTAGTCCAGTCCTCCAACAGAAACTCTGGAAAGTGACTGTGACTCACCTGACACCTGGACGCCAGCCTGCAGCTCCGCCTCCTGCCCCGCCTTCTCCTCCTCACATACACAGAGTCACTGTCATGATGCTCCAACAGTGGCAGCACACCTGAGTCTGGCTCCGCCTCTTTGGACTGACCACGCCCCTTGTTTTTGTTCCTCCTGCCGTACCTGCGGGCGATGACATCATCAAAACAGAGACAGTTCGTTTACATCAGTCAGTTTTAAACTATCATTTTATAAACTGCAGCAGACGTCAGACGTGTTTAAACCATGTGACGATAACAACATACATGTCTGTAACATGTGATCATGTGAGCGTGTCGTCACCTGGCCAGCGACTCGGTGTCGAAGTAGCAGAGGAATCGGCCTCGTCTGAACTGCTGCACCAGCCTCTCCACCTTCTCCTCGTCCTCCTGCTCGATCTGCGCCCAGCTCTTCCCCCTGAAGGATTCTGGGATACGCTCTGGGGCAGGTAGCACCTCCTCGATGGGCAGAGTAAAGAAACCCTGGTCCTGCCTGGCCCCGCCCCCTGGTCTGCCGTCGCTGTGGAGGGCGGAGTCAAGCTGGTATGAGTACACCTGGTCCTCCAGGTCTACCTGGACGTCCATGAGACGGCTCAGGTCCTGCCCCTCTGTGTGACTCACCTGGACAGGTGTTTCACTAAGTGCCTGACCTCGCTGGAAAACCACCTGCGGAGGAACATCCAGCTTTAGTATGGTGAAAAACACAGAGGCCTCCTCCAGCTGACAGACAGGTACCTGCACAGGTGAGTCCCAGTCGTCACTGTGTGTTTCCATGGAGATAGGAAGGCTGAGGTGGAAGCTCTCTGTCTCCTCCTGCTGGCAGGGAGTGGAACTGACGCCATGACAGCACACCTGAATCACCTGAGCAACCAACAAACCACTGGTTTAGTGGGGTTCAGATTACCTCCGAGGAAACTGACAAACAGACGTGAACATCGACGCTCGTTAAAACCTGACGCCGAAAAACAAGTTCAGGGGTTGATAATAACTTGAACTGAACAGCAGAGAACAAACCTCCTCGATGGTCTGGTCCAGGGGGTCGCTGTGGTCCGAGGAGAAGGCCTCCTCTTTGTGAGCCTCCCTCCTCTCCTTCTGCCAGCTCAGCCAGGGCCTCGGTCCTGTGGGGGTCTGGAGCCTCGGCCCTGTGGGGGTCTGGAGCCTCGGCTCACTGGGGGTCTGGAGCCTCGGCTCACTGGGGGTCTGGAGCCTCGGCTCACTGGGGGTCTGGGGCCTCGGCTCTGTGGGGGTCTGGAGCTTCGGCTCTGTGGGGGTCTGGAGCTTCGGCTCACTGGGGGTCTGGAGCCTCGGCTCACTGGGGGTCTGGAGCCTCGGCTCACTGGGGGTCTGGAGCCTCGGCTTTATGGGGGTCTGGAGCCTCGGCTCACTGGGGGTCTGGAGCCTCGGCTTTGTGGGGGTCTGGAGCTTCGGTTCCTGATCGGGGCCCGGACCCCTGTGAGGCTGCGAGGAGGCCGAGGAGTCACTGGTTTTCCTCCTGTTGGTCTTCCTGTGGGCTTTCCTGTGGACAGAGGGTGGGGCCGTGCACTGAGTGGGTGTGGTCTGTTGGCATGGGGGCGGAGTCTTTGGATATGGGGGCGGGGCCTGTGGTACATGAGTCCCTCCTTCTTCCTGCTCTGTGATTGGTGCCGACAGTCTCTCCTGATTGGCCCTCTCTCCTGACTGGCTTCGGGTGCCGTCATCTTGCTGCGGATTGGCTCCCTGACAGGAAGCATCATCAGAGCTGGGCAGGTGTTCCCGGGTGCCTCGAGACCGACTGTCATCATCGGAGAAGCGGAGTTCATCAAGCTCCGCCCTCGGCAACGGGGGGGCGGAGACTGACGGGAGGTCAGCATGGGACGGCCTGATGGACACACAAACAGGACAGGTGAGTTTGTCTTTAACACCTGAGTTCAGCAAGCTAATGGGTGTGTTTGATTTTAACACAAGGTCGGCTCAGTAACAGGTGTGTTTGGTTTTGTTACCTGGGGTCGTTGTAGCGGTGCAGGTGTGTTTGGTTTTGTTACCTGGGGTCGTTGTAGCGGTGCAGGTGTGTTTGGTTTTGTTACCTGGGGTCGTTGTAGCGGTGCAGGTGTGTTTGGTTTTGTTACCTGGGGTCGTTGTAGCGGTGCAGGTGTGTTTGGTTTTGTTACCTGGGGTCGCTGTAGCGGTGCGGGTGTGTTTGGTTTTGTTACCTGGGGTCGCTGTAGCGGTGCAGGTGTGTTTGGTTTTGTTACCTGGGGTCGCTGTAGCGGTGCGGGTGTGTTTGGTTTTGTTACCTGGGGTCGTTGTAGCGGTGCAGGTGTGTTTGGTTTTGTTACCTGGGGTCGCTGTAGCGGTGCAGGTGTGTTTGGTTTTGTTACCTGGGGTCGTTGTAGCGGTGCGGGTGCGTTTGGTTTTGTTACCTGGGGTCGTTGTAGCGGTGCGGGTGTGTTTGGTTTTGTTACCTGGGGTCGTTGTAGCGGTGCGGGTGGTGCTGCATGACGTCCTGCAGGAAGCGCTCCAGCAGGGTTAGCTTGGTTCTGCTGCTGGCTGACGACACGGTGCTGGAGCCTCTGGAGGACGACCGGACTGAATCCAGGTGTTTGAGACTGGACAGGTGCTGAGACAAACATCACTGTGTTACTTCTGGTTCAGCAGCTCAGGTCACATGACTACAGGTAGGATTCAGGTGTTTGTACCTGGTCCAGGTTACTGTACAGGACTCTGCAGTATCCACAGTAACCCTGTCTGCTGGGCTGACACCTGGATGGACCCGGCTGTGACTCCGCCCACATCCTGCCAGACAGAGAACACCCTCTGATCACCTGTCCCCTCCAGGTTCTTAAGGTCAGCGTTCTTATCTGATGTTCTCCAGCAGAACATCACACAGAGACAGAGCAGTTACTGTCAGACCTAATGGACAACATGAGGATTGAGAACACTGCACAGGTGGACTCACCTGCTGGTAGGCTCCGCCCTCCTCTGGTCATCTGACAACAACACAGAGAGGAGAGTCAGTAGCAGGAATGTGAAATGAGTGAGTATTAAAGTGAGTTTTTACCTTCATCTGAGGAGTCTGACATCCTGACTGGAGATCTGAAACACAACAGACCTGGAGCTGTGACCAACAGTGGAACCAGGTGAACATGATGACTTAACCTGGCTGCAATCTAACGGTGAATAAACACAGGAAACGTTCCTGACAGCAGGTCTGTGTGGAGCTAAACCACAAACACACCTGGTCTGAGTTCAGCCTCCACACACACTCAGGACTCACCTGGGGGAGGTTCAGTCAGTGAAGTGTCTGTCCAATCAGAGTGCTCCATGCTGTAACCAGCGGTGACCAGGTGAGGGGTTCAGGTGGAGGGTCCATGAGCCTGAAAAACAGTCAGGCAGGAGTTATTGATCACAGACTTCCCTGTTTGATCAGCTGTATCAATACTAATCATCCTAACGAGTCTGCTGTGATTTGTCTCACACCTGTTTTTATTACCTCTTTATTTATTTATTTATTTATTTGTTGTGAGTCATGCTGCTACTGCAGAGACGACCAGCAGCATGTCACTGTGGAGCAGCTGCAAACTAACCCGCCTATATTCAACATCACTGTTATTGCATTTATATTATTTATTTAAACTGATGGGACGAAATTCAATATCATCCTAACTAATAATTACATAAATTAGTTTGGTTTGATTAAATATAGTTTATCTAAATAACCACTATATTCTATTTGAACATATTAAGTGACCTTCACTAAATTAATATGTGTAAATAAACCAGTAATAAATAAACAGTAACTATATGTTAACTAAACTAAGTTTAATCATAACTCTGTAAATGGACCGTCTACATCTAGTAATAGTTCCATGAGTTAACCAGACTAGTTAGTAGTATTTAGTTAAACTAACCTGGTTAGTTGTTCCTCTTTACACCACCTGGACTAACAACCGTCTTTTCGTCCACCGACCAATCAGAGCGCTGCTCGACCTGCGCTGTGATTGGCTGCCGCTCGGCGCTGCGCTGCGATTGGCTGATTCCGTCTAAAGCTAACTAGCAGCAGATAACCCGTCTCTAAACCGGCTCGTTAATCCCGAGTTACCTCCGGGTTAAACCGGACTAACCGTAACCATGGTGACGCCGCTGCTGACGTGGCTCCGCCGTTACGACCGTTGTTAGCATGTAGCTAGCTGCTAGCACGCCGTTAGCTCAACCACGGACGAACAGGGGACATGATTGGCTGGTTCGGGACGAACACGCGGGTGTGTACAGATCGATGACGGGTTTGTTTACCTGCAGCTGTTTGTTGTTGTTGTTGTTTAGTTTCCTCACACACTAAAGTGTTGTTCCGCCGCGCGCTGATCTGCCGCTCTGTTTAGTTTCCGGTCTGACTCTTCTTCTGCTGCTCCGTCTGCGGCAGAGCGGCGGGGAGCTGCTGCCCCCAACAGGCCGCACAGAGAACTGCAGCAGTAGCGTGTCAAGGCATCCACAGCAGTATATGAAGTACTCAGAGTAGTAGAAGTACAGCTAAACATCTGGCCTGTAATACTGGAGGTTAATGTCAACCTGTAGCAGTCTGAGTCTGCTTCAGTTTGTTTTCTGTGTTTACTTTAAAACATCAGTGACGCTGTAACAACCTCCAGTTCAAACTCCTCCTCAATGCAAACCAACATCTCACATGAAGAAACTCCTGAACACACTAACAGGAAGTGATCCGTTTGTTTCTGTGGCGCCACCTGGAGGTAAGAGTTGAGATCAGAGCTGTAAATCAAAGACCCACAGACAGGCTGGTGTTCAAGTGCTTTTATTAAACGTGATGTTTGTGTTCAGATCTTGTTGAAAGCTGCGACGTCCATCGACTGAACGAAGTCCTCGAAGGCTGTGATCTGCTCCTCCAGCATGTCGGTGCCCACCTGAAACACAGGTAACCACACACACCTGGTCAGCAGCGCTCAGACAGCAACACAACACTACAACGTAGGACGGGCGTCACCTTGTCGTCTTCGACCACGCAGCCGATCTGCAGCTTCTTGATGCCGTAACCCACCGGGACCAGCTTGGCTGCAGGACGGAGAGCACACAGATCGATCAGCTGATTATTGATTAACCAAATCCGTCTGAATCTGCAGGTCAGAGTCTGATCACATTCTAACTGCAGAGTTTCAGATCATAAAGGAGTCCATCAGAGTTCAGCCGAAAGATGGTGAGTTAGATCATCATCCACTCTGCAAACGCCTGATCAACAATCAATCTGGACCAGACGCCTGATCAACAATCAATCTGGACCAGACGCCTGATCAATAATCAATCTGGACCAGACGCCTGATCAATAATCAATCTGGACCAGACGCCTGATCAATAATCAATCTGGACCAGACGCCTGATCAATAATCAATCTGGACCAGACGCCTGATACTGATCAATAATTGCAGTACAATCAACAATACATGTTTAACATTCAGGACTGCAGAATTCACTGGCTTGTGGTGTAGAATGTGAAACGTGTCCTACTGCGTGTCCTACTGCGTGTCCTTCTGCGTGTCGTGTCCTACTGCGTGTCGTGTAGTACTGCGTGTCGTACTGCGTGTCGTGTCCTACTGCGTGTCGTGTCCTACTGCGTGTCCTTCTGCGTGTCGTGTCCTACTGCGTGTCGTGTCCTACTGCGTGTCGTGTCCTACTGCGTGTCGTGTCCTACTGCGTGTCGTGTCCTACTGCGTGTCGTGTCGCACTGCGTGTCGTGTCGCACTGCGTGTCCTACTGCATGTAGTACTGCGTGTCGTGTCCTACTGCGTGTCGTGTCGCACTGCGTGTCGTACTGCGTGTCCTACTGCGTGTCCTACTGCGTGTTGTACTGCGTGTCCTACTGCGTGTCGTACTGCGTGTCGTGTCGCACTGCGTGTCCTACTGCGTGTCCTACTGCGTGTAGTACTGCGTGTCGTGTCCTACTGCGTGTCCTACTGCGTGTCCTACTGCGTGTAGTACTGCGTGTCGTGTCCTACTGCGTGTCCTACTGCACTGCGTGTCGTACTGCGTGTCCTACTGCGTGTCCTACTGCGTGTTGTACTGCGTGTCCTACTGCGTGTCGTACTGCGTGTCGTGTCGCACTGCGTGTCCTACTGCGTGTCCTACTGCGTGTAGTACTGCGTGTCGTGTCCTACTGCGTGTCCTACTGCGTGTCCTACTGCGTGTAGTACTGCGTGTCGTGTCCTACTGCGTGTCCTACTGCGTGTCGTGTCGTACTGCGTGTCCTACTGCGTGTCGTGTCCTACTGCGTGTCCTACTGCGTGTAGCACTGCGTGTCGTACTGCGTGTCCTACTGCGTGTCGTGTCCTACTGCGTGTCCTACTGCGTGTCGTGTCCTACTGCGTGTCCTACTGCGTGTAGCACTGCGTGTCGTGTCCTACTGCGTGTCCTACTTACACTGTCCCCAGACCAGGCCGTCCATCTGGATACTGCGAACACACTCCTCCAGCTTGGCCATGTCCGTCTCGTCGTCCCACGGCTTCACGTCCAATAGGATTGAAGACTTGGCGATGAGGGCGGGCTCTGCGAGTGGAAGGGGAGGAGTCAGTTGCCATGGAAATCACACAAAGCAAAACACCTGTGTTCTGACTGGAGACTCATCAGGTAAAGACAAAGTGTCCATCAGGCGTCAGCCGAAAGATGGTGATTGGTCAATCATCATAACGAGCCTATGGATACTGTGAGCGAGCGACGTGATTGGCTGACGTACTCTTGGCCTTCCTGGCGGCGTACTCGGCCAGACGCTGCTCCTTCAGCCTGGCTGCCTCGGCGTCTTCCTGACAGACAGAGATCAGGGTCAGACACTCACACCACCAGCAGACCTCATCATCACATCACTCTGACATCACTGTGACCTCACCTCGTCGTCAGAGCCGAACAGGTCAATGTCGTCGTCATCGTCCTCGTCCTTCGCTGCGGGGGCGGAGCCTGAGGTGGTGTCGGCCACACCTGCAGGGCCGTACTGACCCAGAGGCTTCTTCACACCTGGAAGACTGACAGCAGACCAGGGGCGGGGTTTACCTCGCTGATGTCACATCTGTATCCCCACCCCCCAACCATGACATCATCATCCTCACCTGTTCTTCTGGTTCTGGTAGGACTTGATGTGTTTGTACCAGCGGAGGGCGTGGCACAGGTCGGCAGGGGGCGGGGCCGAGATAGCCTCGAAGACCGCCACGTCGGCCTGAGAGGGGACGTACCTGCAACATCAACACATCACCATGGTTACCTGCCAACATCAACACATCGCCATGGTTACCTGAGAGGGGATAAACCTAAAAACAAGGTATCCACAGCAGTACTGTTAAGTATGCAGTAGTATGTAGCAGGTAAAATGCTTGCAATAGTATAAAGTTTCCTGAAGTATATGAAGTATCTGCAGTACATCAGAGTACCCACAGTAGCATATAGAGTACATGACGTGGTGCACAAAGTACCTGCAGCAGAGCAGACAGTGCTGCCAGACAAGTACCTGCAGTTTTATCAAGTATTTGTAATACAGCAGTTGCAGTACTGTGTGCGGTACTTGCAGTACTGTGTGCGGTACTTGCAGTACTTGCAGTAGTACCTGTGTTCAGACATGTGACACGTTTTACCCTGAGCAGTTAGCCTGTTAGCCTGTTAGCAACATGCGGCTTCATGCTAACAGCACGAAGCTTCTTAACGTTAAACGGAAATAAACTAATTTAACTCGAACTGAAGCCGAACAGCAGCCGAACCGAAGCCGAACCTCCCGGCAGAACTTTAAGCTCCGTCAGAACCGTCACAGCTTCCTGTCGGGTCACTTTAACTTGTAAACTCCGCTCAGCCCGTCGGCTAACTGTTAGCCACGTTAGCTCAGCGCGGAGCCAAGATGGCGGCACCGGCACGGAGCTGAGCGGAGTTTCTCCTGGTTCTACTGGTTCTATTGGGTCTACTGGTTCCACTGGTTCCACTGACCCCTCTATGTAGCTGCGGTCCGACAGGAAGTCGTTCAGCACTTTGAGGCCGGAGGCTGATTTCAGGTCACCGAAGCCCATCTTGGTGATGAAGGAGTCGCCGGAGGAGGAAGGAGAAGGAGGGAGGAGGCGGGAGGAGCTGGCTTTATAGCCGGAGACAGACTCCTCCTCACCGGGCGCCGCTCCTCCTTCAGCCCGCTGCCCCCGGAGGAGGAGGAGGGTTGAATCAGACAGCTTTATTTAAACCAGACTGGGACACAGAACAGACCCAGGAGTCCGGATGGTCCTGGAGGTGTTGGACTTTACAAACACACTTATTATAACTATGAAGTATGAACCATAAAATATGTATGAGATGCAAAAACGTGGACATCAAAAGTGAGAAATATGAATTAAATATAAAATAACTAGAATGAAGTCAACATTTGAGATGAATATTTATGGACAAAATGATTCTTATGTCCAATAAAAAGTTTAAATTCAGATATTAAAAGTCTCTTTATGACTTAAACATTAAATTATTACATTAAAATGTGTTTTTTAGATAAGCTATTAAAAGTACAAGTTAAAGGTTTCAAATCTATTATTAACGTCCAAATAATGAGACAAACTAAAATGTTTGAATGTTAAAACTCAGATCGGATTCTCAGCTTTGATCAGACGATGACATCATCAGGATTATTGGAGGTGATCAATAACTCTGGTCTCTGGGTTTCCTCCAGAGTCTCAGTGGAATCAGGTGTGTTTGTCTGCAGGCTCCAGGAATGCAGTCAGACCTGCCACATGGTCACATGACCTGCCCTCCCTGCATGCTGCCCTCCTATTGGCCACCGGCTTGAATGAACCTGAACACACCTGAGGGATGTGGGAGAGCTTCAGCAGCTGCTCTGAGCAGCGACATCACAGCGCTCCTCATCACAACCCCAGAACAAGAAGAAACCTTTGACAGGGTCAGAGCAGAAGTGATGGGTCAGGCTCGCTCCTCCAGCTGTCCTCAGGTGAGTCACCGGCTCCACCTGGCAGACAGGTGACCCCACTGTTCTCTACATGTATGTAGTTTATTTACAGACATGTCAACAACATGACATCAGAGCGTTCAGAGGCTCAGGTCATGGATCAGCTTCATGTAGAACACAGCAGCTCTGAATGTTCAGTTCTGTTCTCTGCTCACGCTACATGTATGTAAGACATGTTATATGTATGTTTGACATGTTACATGTATGTTAGATGTATGTTAGACATGTTACATTTGTGTAAGACATGTTATATGTATGTTAGATGTATGTTTGACATGTTAGATGTATGTTAGATGTATGTTTGACATGTTACATGTATGTTAGATGTATGTTTGACATGTTACATGTATGTTAGATGTATGTTAGACATGTTACATTTGTGTAAGACATGTTATATGTATGTTTGACATGTTATATGTATGTTAGATGTATGTTAGACATGTTCCATGCCTGTTCCATGTGTGTTAGTGCTGTTTGATCGTGACGACTTTGCCAACTCGTCTGATGTGAATGTTTGTTTGTTTGTTGTTTGTTTGTTTATCTGTAAGCAACATAAATAACAGCTGCTATTAGTTGCTGCTGCTGGATGTGAAAGCTTCCCTGCAGGACGCCAACCTGTCCTCTTCCCTGTGTCCAGGTGATCCTCGTGGGCCTGGACTCTGCTGGGAAGTCCACTCTGCTGGCCAGACTGCTGACAGGACAGGTGAGCCTCCACACAGGTGTGTCGGACCCGAAGCGTCCAGGTGAGCCTGACCATGTGTGACTTCCAGGTGATGGAGACGTCGCCGACCGTCGGCTTCAACGTGGGAACTCTGGACCTGGACAAGAAGACGGCTCTGACGGTGTGGGACGTCGGAGGGCAGAAGAGCATGAGGCCCAACTGGAGGTGAGAACACAGACAACAGGACAACAAGACAAACAAACAGACGACAAGACAAACAAACAAACAACAAGACAAACGGACAACAAGACAAACACACAACAAGACAAACAGACGACAAGACAAACAAACAACAAGACAAACAGACGACAAGACAAACAAACAAACAACAAGACAAACAGACGACAAGACAAACAAACAAACAACAAGACAAACAAACGACAAGACAAACAAACAAACAACAAGACAAACAAACGACAAGACAAACAAACAAACAACAAGACAAACAGACGACAAGACAAACAAACGACAAGACAAACAAACAAACAACAAGACAAACACACAACAAGACAAACAGACGACAAGACAAACAAACAAACAACAAGACAAACAGACGACAAGACAAACAAACAAACAACAAGACAAACAGACGACAAGACAAACAAACAAACGACAAGACAAACAAACGACAAGACAAACAAACAAACAACAAGACAAACAGACGACAAGACAAACAAACGACAAGACAAACAAACGACAAGACAAACAAACAAACAGCAAGACAAACAGACGACAAGACAAACAAACGACAAGACAAACAAACAAACAACAAGACAAACAGACGACAAGACAAACAAACAAACGACAAGACAAACAGACGACAAGACAAACAAACAAACAACAAGACAAACAAACGACAAGACAAACAAACAAACAACAAGACAAACAGACGACAAGACAAACAAACAAACAACAAGACAAACAAACAACAAGACAAACAAACAAACGAAGCCCCCCCCCCGTGTTCTTTAGGTTCTACCTGGACGACTGTAAGGCCCTGGTGTTCGTGGTGGACAGCAGCGACTCCGGCCGCATGCCGGAGGCCCAGAAGGCCCTGAAGAAGGTTCTGAGTGACGAGAGGCTGCGGGGAGTTCCTCTGATGGTTCTGGCCAACAAGAAGGATCTGCCCAACTCCATGACCATACGGGAGGTAGGAGAACCTCCCAGTGGGTCCACAGACCAGAGCCAGGAGGCAGGGGTTTAGACCGTCCTGGTCCACGGTTAGCCTCGTAGCTTCAACCGTAGCATCTGGACTAACTTGAGCTCGTCCAGATGCTACGGTTGAAGCTACGAGGCTGCTGATGCTACGTTCCTCAGGACGGAGCTCTGCCTGGAGGTATGAACCTCCACAGAAGGCTCTGTCATGGTGCCCACTGCTAGCTGAGTGTTTAGATCAGACCTCCCTGATTCTGAATCTAAGGCTGCATCCTCTCACCTTCTCCTTCTGTCTCCCCCTCCTCCCCCCTCCACCCGTCCTCCCCCTCAGGTCTCCAAACAGCTGGACCTCCCCAGCTACAGCGACAGACTGTGGGAGATCCAGGCCTGCAGCGCCCTGCAGGGTCTGGGCCTCCAGCAGGCCTTCATGTCCGTCCACAAACTGATCAAGAAGAGCTGACGACAGACGGACACTGATCATCTGATCATCTTTTATTGATTCTTCACATTGTGTTTTAATGAAATAAAGATTCTAGAGCTGGTCCAGGTGTCTGGTTGTGACCTGGGTTAGGATGGCTTCTGGTTCTCCAAGGGAGGATCAAGTCCTCATGAGGTCTACCTGTTCTTCCTGCTGATGGGGTCTTTGTCCGCTCTGAGCGCGTGCAGACCGCGGAGACCGAACCAGGACTGGACCAGCAGCAGGACCGGGACCAGGACCCAGACGCCGTTGAAGAACACCAGGTAGACCCACAGGTGGAGCCAGCTGGAGGTGTTCAGGTGGGGACTGCCGAGCAGCCAATCAGGGCAGAAGGTCATCCAGCCGCCGTACAGCTCGCACACGCTCAGAGCGATCTGCAGGAAGTGTCTGACAGGAGCATCCAATCACAGATCAGCACGCTCATCTGACATCACAGCATCACCTGGACTGTAGTACCTGTCCTAGCAGCTGTAGTACCTGTTGCAGTATTACCTGTAGTACTTGTCATTCAGTACTGCATGGATGAGCAGCAGAGCGAGCAGGGAGTCGAGGACCACGGTCAGGATCTCCACGGAGACGATGGTGGGGTCAGAAACCAGCCAGCGACTGTCAGCTTTACCGTACTCCCTCCCTACAGGTGAGACAGGTGAGACAGAGACAGACAGACAGGTGGATGTAGTCGACTTCTAAGTGTAGTCTGATGGAACAATCGGCTAAAATGATCCTTTTACAGCCTAGTAGTACTTTAATACCTCAGTACTGTTACTGCAGTACTTTAATACCTCAGTACTGTTACTGCAGTACTTTAATACCTCAGTACTGTGTTCCTGCAGTACTTTAATACCTGAGTACTGTTACTGCAGTACTTTAATACCTCAGTACTGTGTTCCTGCAGTACTTGAACATGTTATCACTCAGTCAACTCACACAGTTCTGCCAGCGGGCCTTCAGACGTCTCCACCGTCCCAACCAGAGACATGTAAACAAACGGACCCTCCTAAGAATGTAAACAACAAACAACCAGAGACATGTAAACAAACGGACCCTCCTAAGAATGTAAACAACAAACAACCAGAGACGTGTAAACAAACATCAACACATGCAGACACGAATCAAAGAGAAGAAGAAGAAGCTCCTCCTACCAGCGTCAGGTGGACGATGACATCATAGAAGAGCCACAGCAGGACCCACCTGTCCTCAGCGGAGCTCCGCCCACCGTACCTGCGTGTCAGTAGCACAGCGGCTAACAGCTGGACGCCACATGCTAACAGAGAGAGGATGGTGACCAGAGAGAGGCTGGGGGGCGCCGGTGAGTCCATGTGCAGGCAGAGAAGAAGAAGAAGGGCAACGCAGTACTGTGGAGGTACAAGTACTACAGACAGTACAGGTGTACTGTGTCCTGCTGCAGTAGTACTTCTGCTGCTGCTCCTGTTGAATGAACTGTGGCAGATGTGGAGAGAGGTCCCAGGCCCCGCCCCCGTCCCTCCTGATTGGTCTGCTGGTTTGGAACCCGCCCACCTCCTCTGATTGGCTGCAGAGGAGACCACCCCACTTCCTGGCCCCGCCCCCTGACAGGTCAACAGTCTGAGCAGCATCAAGGAGCCTCAGGGACAGTCGTAAACATCAACAACAACAAAAACAACAACAACAGAAGGGTTTAACCACAGGAGAGGAACATCCAGGAGTGTTCAGGTGTACTTTAGTTTTAAATAGTACTTTAATAAATAGTACTTTAATAAATAGTACTTTGATAAATAGTACTTTGATAAATAGTACTTTAAGCAGTAGTGAGTAGTTTTACACCCTGATGTTACTGTAGTATTTTACTGTTCTGGGTTTATGATTGATCGAGGAACAGGAGCTCTGAAGGTGAAATCAGACGCAGGAAGCAGCAGCTGGTGTCACAGAGTTTATTGATTACATGTGGTTCAGGTGAGTCGGATCAATCAGGCCGATCGACAGGAAGCAAATACAAAACGTTCTTTGGCAGCACAAAGTTTCAGTTTGAGGAGAAAAAGAGAAGCTAGAGTTGAGCTGAACCCGACCTCATGAGGATCAATCAGTCTGATCAGGTGATCAGCTCCATCGTCTGTGTGGCTCATAGGCAAATAAACTGGTTATTGATGAGAGGAACCGATCAGCTTCAACACACTCAGACTAGACTGATCAATCGACCGATCAGCTGAACATCATCATCATTTATTGATCAGACAGAACGTCAGACGACACTTGAGTAAACAATCTGAACTAACAAAGCAGGTGGAACCTCAAGAGAACGTTAGGAGAACGCAGGAAGAGCATTAGAAGAATGTTAGGCAGGAGCAGAACGTCAGGAGAACGTTAGGAGAACGTTAGGAGAACGTCGGGGGAACATTTGGAGAATCACTAGGATTAAACATGAAGGGGACAACCAAGAGAACGTTGGGAGAACGTTAAAACAACGTCGTGGTATAATTACGGTAACTACAGTGGAATGTTGAGGAACCTCAGGGAACACTAAAGACGTCTTCAGGAGAACCTTGAGGAAACACTGTGGAACGTTAGAAGAACATTTAGGGAACCTTGGACAAGCTGGACCTCAGTGAGATCTGAGGAGCATCAGGGAGCGTTTGGAGGAACCCGAAGAGAAAGCTGGAAGATCCTTCAGGGATCCACAGAAGAACTCTAGAGGACAGCTAGGGGGAACCATGGGGGATCTTTGGAGAACCTAAGACGGGTCTGAAGGACTCCTAAGGTGGAACATCAGGTAAGAGAGTCTTGAGATCTTAGGGGAACCTTGTTGCAACCTTACAGGAACCTCAGTGGAACTTAAAGGGAATCAAAGAAGAACTTTAAGTCACTGTGGAAAATGAGGAACATTAGAAGAACCTCACAGGAATCCAAGATTGGTTCTAGGTGAACTCTGGTGGAATGTTTAGACAATGTTATGGATGGGATCTTAGTGGAACCCCAGAAGAATGTTAGTAGAAACATGATGGTAACCTCTGAAGAACCTCATGACGCTCACAGGAACCTTAGTGGAACCTGACTTAACCCTAATATGAAGTTAGGAGAACATTTATGGCTCAATAGTGGAACCGCAGGAGAACATTTAGGACTAGTAGGGTTCTGTTTAGCACCTTGTTTACCTCGGTGGTCTGTTGTTGGGTTCCACTGGTCCAAACATTTACATCAGTCAGGTGCTCGTATATAAATCAGTGATAAAACTCAGAGGAACGTTGACGATAAAGATATAGAACGTTCCTTATAAAGATATGTTCTAGTCGTCCTGAAGGAACCCTGTATCTCCATGTTTATTTCAGGTTTCAGATCAGTGGGAGAACCAGCCAATAGGGTTCTCCAACGTCATGCAAACTGTAACCTGGACATGTTCCTGTTCTGGGGATACGAGGTTCTCGGGGCCACAGGAGACGTTAAATAGATAGAACCCAGTCGGGTCTCTGAGCTGGAGGTTCTTCAGGACCAGACCGGAGCTCCAGACGCTAAAGGAACAGTTCCAGAGACTGGAACCGAAACACTGGAGGAAGAACTCTGAAGGACCTTCTAGTGGAACCTCACAGATCCACCTCCATGTTCCTCTGTTCCTCTAGGAGGGTCTGGACTGCTCCGGTCTGTTGGGGGTTTAGGACTCGTCCTCCTTCTCCTCCTGAGGGAGGGTGGAGGACAGAGCGTACTGCTCAGGAACTCCCTCGGAAACCACCGACACATCGGCCTCCAGCACCACCGGCACCTCCTCCTCCTCCTCCTCCTCCTCCTCCTTCACCTCCACCTCCACCTCCTTCACCTCCTCCTCCTCCTTCACCTCCTCCTCCTCCTTCAGCTCCTCCTCCTCCTCCCTCAGCTCCTCCTCCTCGTGCTCGGCTGGGGCCAGCTGGGCGTGAACCTCCGTGAAGGGGACGTCCTGGTCGGTGCTGCCCAGCGGAGAGAGCTGGACGTCGGCCTCGGTGGTGAGCATCTCCCCGGTCAGAGTGGAGCCCTCTGGAGGCTGGGAGTCAGAGCTGCTGCGAGGCTGGAGACACACAGGAGGCGGTTAGAGAAGGAACCTCAAGGGAACCTTAGTAGAACACCAGGAGAACTTTGATGGGACATCAGGAGAACCTTGGTGGAACATTGGGAGAACTTAAGTGGAACATCAGGGGACTCTAGTGGAGCATCAGGGGGACTTATGGGGAACATTAGAGGAACTTTATTGGAACATCAGAGAAACTTTGATGGAGAACTATGGGAATTTGAGTGGAACATTAGGAGAACTTCGGTGGAATGTCAGAGGAACCTTGGTGGAAGGTTGAGGGAACTTCACGAGAACGTCAGGAGAGCTTTCATGGAATATTAGGGGAACTTTAGTGGAACGTCAGAGACCTTTAGTTTGAGAGCAGGAGATTGTTGGTAGAACATCAGGGGAACCCATGTGGAACAGGTGAGGATTTTAACCATTATGAGAACCTTAGTGAAAGATCAGGAGAACATTAGCAGAACATCAGTGGAACCTTGTGAAGACTCGGGGGAACCTTTGGGAATGTTTGTGGAACCATGCAGGTGTTTTAAAGGGGCTGTGGGAAAAAGTTACAGGAGAGAAACCACTGGAGAACCTTTAGAACATGTCAGAGGAACCTTGGAGGAACACAGATGTTCTGGTGATGTCATGGATAGTAAGGATCTGGTACCTTCCTGATGCTGAAGCTCAGAGGGGAGACCTTCAGGCTGGAGGTCTTCTGTTTGATCTTCTCTCGCTGTTCCGCTGAAACGATCTTTGTTCCGATCTTGGTCATCTTCTTCTCGATGTTCTGCCTGGAGAACGCCTTCTTCAGACTGTCCACCTGCGACCAGAGATGCTGTTACACCTGTCCGACAGCAGGAACACCTTTCTGTCTCTCTGTACACCTGTCTGGGGTTCTCACCTTCTTCAGGCTGGATCGCTTCAGTTTTTCGGCTCTGGACTTCTCCATGTTCTCCAGGTCGTGAGGCCACACCTCCTCCTCCTCTAGCTCCGCCTCCAGGCCGACGTCCTCGTCAGATGATAGGTCGATGGTCTGCAGCCCCGCCTCCTGGGAGCTGTTGCCCTCGACGGTTCCTTCTCCTTCCTCCACGATCTCATCACGAGGGAACGGAGGAGGATCCTTCACAAACACAGTGGAGGGGATCTCGTTCTCCTCCTGGGGCAGAGAACACCAGGAGAACATTAGGAGAACACCAGGAGAACATTAGGAGAACGCCAGGAGAACATTAGGAGAACGCCAGGAGAACATTAGGAGAACGCCAGGAGAACATTAGGAGAACATTAGGAGAACATTAGGAGAACATTAGGAGAACATTAGGAGAACGCCAGGAGAACATTAGGAGAACATTAGGAGAACATTAGGAGAACATTAGGAGAATATTAGGAGAACATCAGGAGAATATCAGGAGAATATTAGGAGAACATCAGGAGAATATTAGGAGAACATCAGGAGAACATCAGGAGAACATAAGGGGAACATCAGGAGAACACCAGGAGAACATCAGGAGAACATAAGGGGAACATCAGGAGAACACCAGGAGAACATCAGGAGAACATCAGGAGAACATCAGGAGAACATAAGGGGAACATCAGGAGAACATAAGGAGAGCATAAGGGAAACATAAGGAGAACACCAGGAGAACATAAAGAGAACACCAGGAGAACATCAGGAGAACATCAGGAGAACATAAAGAGAACACCAGGAGAACATCACAAGCATGTCAGGTGATCTGCAGAGAAACTAGAGCAGAACATCAGACAACCCAGAGAACCTGTCACCTGAAGGGCTGTTCTAATGGGAACATTAGAGGAACGCTCAGAAAATGTTTGGGTAACCTTCACAGAACCTTCCTGGAACTATGGGGGAACCAAAGACAGACTCCAACACACACTGAGAACTGTTCCAGGTCACTTCCTGCAGCAGCTTATGACCAAATAAGGAGACAGAGTCAGAGAGCTCCCTGAGCTGAAGGAGGAACTACGTCTCCCAGCATGCACCAGACCACCTGTCCACCTCCTGTGGTCCACTGACCTGGAAGATGAGGACTTTGAAGTTGTTCCTGCTGATCAGGTGGGCGTGGTTTGCCTCCAGCTTCCTCACCTGGACGCCCTGACGCTCCATCTTATCACGGACCTGCAAGAAAACAAGACTAGGTTCAGAACACCTGCAAGACAGGTGAGGTGCGTTCAGGTGACAGGTGACAGATATGGTGCGTTTACCGAGAGGTGAGGTGTGTTTGTTGACAGGTGTGGTGCGTTCACTGACAGGTGACAGGTGTGGTGCGTTCACTGACAGGTGACAGGTGTGGTGCGTTCACTGACCTCCTTCATGGTGACCGACAGCTTGCGGCTCTTGTCCAGCAGCTTGCTGACCGTGTTCGAGGTGTGACTGTGGCTCTTGGACAGTTTGGTCATATCAGCCTGGATCCCTCTGACCACGCCCTCCATCTCCACCTGGTGCACCTGAAACCATCAACAACCAATCAGAGGTCAGCCTGGATCCCTCTGACCACGCCCTCCATCTCCACCTGGTGCACCTGAAACCATCAACAACCAATCAGAGGTCAGCCTGGATCCTGACAGCTGATCATTCAAAAAAACACTGAGACGAAGTTCAACACAGATGTTTACTGTCCAGATCAACTTCTAATCGATTGATCATAGATTATTGATAGATTATAGTTTATTGATAGATTATTGATAGATTATAGTTTATTGATAGATTATTGATAGATTATAGTTTATTGATAGATTATAGATTATTGATAGATTATAGTTTATTGATAGATTATAGATTATTGATAGATTATAGTTTATTGATAGATTATAGATTACAGATGATAGATAACAGATTATCTATCATGAATTGTGTTTGATTACAGATTACAGGTATATTATAGATGATAAATTATAGACTATAGATTACAGATTATAGATCAGTTTGTCGATGGTAGATTATTGATTATAGATTATAAGTGATAAGAGATTACAGATTATTGATTATATATGATATATAATAGATTATAGATCAGAGTTGGCAGATTATAGATTACCGACTACACATTTTATATCACAGATTACAGACTATAGATTATAGATCTCAGATGACTGAAATTAGATGACAGATGATCGATTATAGATTATTGATTCCTGCTGCTCGTTGTTTGTTGTTGACACAAACACTAAACTGTCAGTTTATCAGGATCCAGTCTGACAGGAAACCCTAGCGTGGTTTAGCGTGTTCTAGCGTGTTCTAGCGTGTTCTAGCGTGTTCTAGCGTGTTCTAGCGTGTTCTATGTGGAACATGAAGCAGTGGTTCTCTTTCTGAAGCGGCTCTGAGGCTCTCAGACAAACGCCTTTGTTCAGACGAAGGTCAGAGGAAGTCTTCAGTCAGAGAACAAAAGGAGCGAGGCCGGGAGTCTGAGACCAGGATCAGGACCACAGGAGGCCCTCTGGGAGGATCCAGGATCCCCAGGAGGCTCCCTGGGAGGATCCAGGACCACAGGAGGCCCTCTGGGAGGATCCAGGACCACAGGAGGCCCTCTGGGAGGATCCAGGACCACAGGAGGCTCCCTGGGAGGATCCAGGACCACAGGAGGCCCTCTGGGAGGATCCAGGACCACCAGGATGACAAACATGTGAGGAATCCACCGTCAGCAGAGCTCCACATCTGGCAGCAGCTGCTGAGCCTCGCGCCGTCATGTGACCTCAACCAGTCTCCAGCTCCAACCCTGACCGACTCACACAACTAGACTAGCTGGATTTAGGGGGACCGTCCACACTGGGACAGCGTCCAGGTGTGGCCCCGCCCCCCTCTCACCTCCATCTTGTGCTGGTTCTCCTGCACGGCGTCCAGCATGTTGACCAGCTTGTCCAGCAGGGTGAGGACCGTGATGGCGTTGACGGGACCCTGGTTCATCTTGTCCAGGTCCAGGCCTGCCAGAGGGGACGAGGGGGAGGCCTGGTCCTCGTCCTGCTGGTCCTGCTGGTCCAGCTGGTCCATCTGGTCCTGCTGGTCCTGGTTCTTGGTGGGAACCAGCAGGTCCTGGCTCTGGTGGGTCTCGGTGGTCACCATGTCGACACCGTCGAACAAAAACACTGAAAAGTCGACGAACTGCTGCTGCAGGAAAAAACCTCCCAGACTCTGCCGCGCCCTCCCTCTGAGAGAGAGAGAGAGAGTGTGTGAGTGTGTGTGTGTGTGTGTGTGTGTGTGTGCTGCGCTCTGATTGGCTGGCTCTGAGGAAAACTTTCCGTCCAACTTCCCGGCTGTGGAAGCGTCCACACCTTTAACCCCTTCACTGCTGAACCAGGCCAGACACGGACACGCTACATGGACACGCTACACGGACACGCTACATGGACAGAGACACGGAACACGGAACACACGTGACCTCTAACACTCTGTGAAACCTTCATGGACTTTGTGTTCAGTCCAGTTGAAGGCAGCTGTTCTCCACAGTCGCACCGACGCTGGTTCACAGGGTTTGATGTTGCTGACAGCTTCGACTGACTCTAGTCTTCAGAGTTTTATTGACACGTTTTAGTTTTAACAGTGAAAATGGAACAAAAACATGTCGGGTCTAAATTAAACTGTAAAACTGTTTTTAAAAGCACTCATTTTTAACAGTGGAAAGAAAATTGATCCTGATACAAACAGATGATAAATAAATTAAACAGAAAATATCATAACAAGCGCAGTTAATTGAATTTATCACTTTTAATTAAGATTTTAACTTTCACTTTTATTTCCGTTTATTTAAATTTTTAACTTTTTTTTCTTTTGATTTATTGTAATGTAATTTAATTTATGACTTTTGATTTATTCAAAATTTTAGCTTTCACTTTTTCATTTTATTTTGTTATATTTTATTTTCATTTAATTTAAATTTTATTTTATTTAGATTTTTTAATTTAATTTAATTTAATTTATAATTTTTATTTTAATTAAAATTGTAGCTTTCACTTTTTTATTTTAATTTTATTTCCTTTAAATTTAATTTAGATGTATTTAATTTAATGTAATTTAATTTATTTATGTTTTTGATTTAATTAAAATTTGAACTTTCACTTTTATTTTATTGTATTTTAGATTTTATTTTATTTTGTTTATTATAGATTTTATTTTATTTTATTTTATTTTAGATTTTATTTTATTTTATTTTATTTATTTTATTTTTATTTTAGATTTTATTTTATTTTATTTAGATTTTATTTTATTTTATTTATTTTATATTTTATTTTATATTTATTTTATATTTTATTTTATTTATTTTATATTTAGTTTAGATTTTATTTTATTTATTTTATTTTATTTTATTTATTTTATTTTTATTTTAGATTTTATTTTATTTTATTTAGATTTTATTTTATTTTATTTATTTTATATTTTATTTTATATTTATTTTATATTTTATTTTATTTATTTTATATTTAGTTTAGATTTTATTTTATTTTATTTAGATTTTATTTTATTTTATATTTATTTTAGATTTTATTTTATTTATTTTATATTTAGTTTAGATTTTATTTTATTTTATTTAGATTTTATTTTATTTATTTTATTGTATATTTCCTGCAGCCAGGGCTGAAGGGGTTAACTTTCCCCCAGAGGGTTGTTGCCGTGGCGACGGGGCTGTTGGTGTTTGGAGAGAGAGGGAGGGAGGTGGCGTCTCTCGCCCATGTTTTGAAGGTGAAGTCATCTGGAAGGAAGAGTCTGATCCTCTGGTCAGAACCAGGACACAGAACCTCAGGGGAACCTTTTTAGAACCTCAGGGGAACCTTAACTCAGAGCTAGAACACATAGAACACATAGAACAGTAGAACAGTAGAACACATAGAACACATAGAAGAGTAGAACAGTAGAACACATAGAACACATAGAAGAGTAGAACAGTAGAACACAGACAGAGTTGAGGTGGAAACAGGAAGAGACGCTGATGTAAAGGAATTTACACAAACACAATACAGCAGCTCTGTTAGTGTGTGTGTGTGTGTGTGTGTGTGTGTGTGTGTGTGTGTGTGTGTGTGTTACTGAGGAACGTCAGGAATCCTCTGAGCCTGAGGCGTCATGTGTCATGTGACCTCCTGATGAAGCCTGTTCTGCTGATAAACCAGTGGAACCAGGAGGGTCTCTACTGGTCTCAGACCTGGTCCAGAAGGTTCTCCAGTCCTCAGAGACGTGGTGTTTGTTTGATGACGTCAGGATGTCTCTGGAGGTCACAGGCTGCGTCATAGAACCTCCTCCTTCATGAATGGTTGAGGTTCTGAGAGGAGAACCTTCAGAACCACAGGTCGGTACCGAGAGAGAACCGATCAGAGGAACACAGCCTGAGAACGGGCTCTGACACGGAGGAACCACCAGGAGGAGCCCCGGTGCTGCTCCCTGAACCCACGAAGAAGAAGCAGCAGCAGCAACAGAAGAAGAAGAAGAAGAAGAAGAAGAAGAAGAAGAAGGAGGAGGGCTGCGATCAGCTGACTGGAAGCTAAAGCTAAAGCTGAAGCTAACGTCTCTAACCGGAGACACCATGGCGTTCATCACGGCCAACTGGAACCCGCTGGGAGAAGCTTTCTACCGGTCAGTTCACCTCCGGTCCGCCGGTCCGACAGCAGCTAGCAGCCACGGCTAACCGTAGCAGGACGCATGCTAAGCTAACGGTTCATTCAGCTGTTAGCCGTGTCATGTGACTCCGCTAACGTTAGCTTCAGCTAGCTTCACATGAAATTGTTGATGATGTGTTGTTGTTGTTGTTTACAGTAAGACGGAGCTGTATGAGATGTGTTGTTGTTGTTGATGATGTGTTGTTGTTGTTGTTGTTTACAGTAAGACGGAGCTGTATGAGATGTGTTGGAGCCTCAGAGATGGACTCAGAGACAGTCTGGTGGCTGCAGCTCCGTACGGAGGACCCATAGGTACAAACACCAACACCTGGCTGACACCAGCAGTGTGTGACAACGTCAGACTGGAGTGATGACGTCTGTGTGTGTGTGTGTGTGTGTGTGTGTGTGTGTGTGTGTGTGTGTGCGTGCCAGCTCTCCTCAGAGAACCTCACAGACGTTCCCCCAGCTCCCGTCCTCAGCTGGAGATCTACTCTGCATCTGGAGTCTCCATCACCAGCTTCCCTGTAGGTTCAAACAGACACACCTGTTGATGTCATCGGCCAATCACGTCCTGTCTGTGTCTCACCTGTGTGTGTGTGTGTGTGTGTGTGTGTGTGTGTGTGTGTGTGTCTCAGTGGAAGAGCGGCCCGGTGGTCCAGCTGGGTTGGACGGTCAGTGATGAGCTGCTGTGTGTTCAGGAGGACGGCTCGGTTCTGATCTACGACCTGTTCGGGTCCTTCAAGAGACACTTCAGCATGGGACAGGTCAGTCTGGTAACCAGCTAACTAGCCACTAGTTAACTAACCACTAGTTAACTAACCTCTAGTTAACTAACCACTAGTTAACTAACCACTAGTTAACTAACCACTAGTTAAGTAGTCACTAGTTAACTAGTCACTAGTTAACTAACCACTAGTTAACTAGCCACTAGTTAGCTTGCTAACAGCTGACTGGGCCTTGACTCCATGTGTCCTTGTGTCAAACAGGAAGTGGTCCAGAGTCAGGTGTTGGAGGCCAAGGTGTTCCACTCTCCTTATGGCACTGGTGTTGCCATAGTAACAGGCTCCTCCCGCTTTACCTTGGCAACCAACATTGATGACCTGAAGCTCCGCAGGTTACCTGAGGTCCCAGGTAACACCTGCTGCACCTGTGATGGTGTTACACCTGTCTGACCTGTCTCTCTCTCAGCTGTCTCTCTCACCTGTCTCTCTCTCACCTGTCTCTCTCTCACCTGTCTCACCTGTCTGAACTGTCTCTCTCTCACCTGTCTGACCTGTCTCTCTCTCACCTGTCTGACCTGTCTGTCTCTCACCTGTCTCTCTCTCACCTGTCTCACCTGTCTGAACTGTCTCTCTCTCACCTGTCTGAACTGTCTCTCTCTCACCTGTCTGACCTGTCTCTCTCTCACCTGTCTGACCTGTCTCTCTCTCACCTGTCTCTCTCTCACCTGTCTGACCTGTCTGTCTCTCACCTGTCTGTCTCAGGTCTTCAGGGGAAGCCGTCCTGCTGGGTGGTCCTGACTCAGGACAGACAGACTAAAGTCCTGCTGTCCAACGGACCGGACCTCTACATCCTGGACAACACGTCCTGCATTGCTGTGGTGAGACGTTGGAGACAGACAGGTGACAGGTGAGTTTCGTCTGGTCACCTGTCTGACCACCTGTCTGTCTGTCTGTCTGTCGGTCCTCAGGTTCCTCCAGGTCTCAGTCCTCAGGCTGGCAGCGTGGTCCACATGTCCGTGTCTTTCAGCTACAAGTACCTGGCCCTCTTCACTGACTCGGGACACCTGTGGACAGGTACCTCCAACCTCCAGGTGAGCAGCTGCTCCGTCCAATCAGCCTTCAGAGGTCTTAGCTGAGGGGGCGGGGCTAGGGCTCTGTAGATGATTGACAGGTGGCACTTGTCTCTGCAGGAGAAACTGAGTGAGGTGGACACCAAAAAGACGACAACGCCCAAACAGATGGTCTGGTACGTTTACCTGTCTGGCTACCTGTCTGTCTACCTGGTTACTTGTTTACCTGGTTACCTGTCTACCTGTCTACCTGCTCACTGAGCTGTCTGCCTGTCTGTTTACCTGTCTCACCTTCTTTACCTGTCCAGGTGTCGCAGACAGAAGAGTCAGCAGCCGTCTGTGGTGCTGATGTGGGACAGACTGCTCCTGGTGGCCGGAGTTTGTAATGACACCATCCAGTATCCTTCAGACCAGTTCAGACTGGAACCACAGACTGGTTCAGAGGCTGTTAGGGTTCTCCTGGATCCCGTCAGGGTTCTCCTGGATCCCGTTAGGGTTCTCCTGGATCCCGTTAGGGTTCTCCTGGATCCCGTTAGGGTTCTCCTGGATCCTGTTAGGGTTCTCCTGGATCCCGTTAGGGTTCTCCTGGGTTAAGCTCCAGGGGCTCCTGGTGAAGAGTCTTGCTCAGGTGTTCCAGGTGAACTCCTTGTCAGCGGTTCTCCGGTCAGGTAACGTTTGACCCTTGACCCTGACCTCAGGTTCCCCGTCGAGGATCCGTGTGTTCTGGTTGGAGAACTGGACGGAGTTCGGATCATCAGCTCGACCAATCAGGAGCTGCTGCAGGAGGTTCCCCTGGTCTGTCAGGACATCTTCAAGATCGCATCCATGGCACCTGGAGCCCTGCTGCTGGAGGCCCACCGGGAGTACGAGGTACACCTGTCTGTCTGAACACCTGTCTGTCTGTCTGAACACCTGTCTGTCTGTCTGAACACCTGTCTGTCTGTCTGAACACCTGTCTGTCTGTCTGAACACCTGTCTGTCTGAACACCTGTCTACCTGTCTGTCTGTTTGAGCAGAAGCTGAGTCAGAAGGCTGATGAGTACCTGAGGGAGATCAAGGAGCAAAGCATGCTGGGAGAAGCAGTCCGACAGTGTGTGGAGGCGGCGGGTCACGAATACGACACCAACACCCAGAAATCCCTGATGAGGGTAAGAACCACGGAACCAGGACCTCAAGCTGGTTTAGGCCGGGTGTACGACCTGGTGTGGGCCGTGTGTACGACCTGGTGTGGGGGCCGTGTGTACGACCTGGTGTGGGCCGTGTGTACGACCTGGTGTGGGGGCTGTGTGTACGACCTGGTGTGGGGGCTGTGTGTACGACCTGGTGTGGGGGCTGTGTGTACGACCTGGTGTGGGGGCCGTGTGTACGACCTGGTGTGGGCTGTGTGTACGACCTGGTGTGGGCTGTGTGTACGACCTGGTGTGGGCTGTGTGTACGACCTGGTGTGGGCCGTGTGTACGACCTGGTGTGGGCTGTGTGTACGACCTGGTGTGGGGGCTGTGTGTACGACCTGGTGTGGGCTGTGTGTACGACCTGGTGTGTTTCAGTGTGACGTCTCGTCCACCAGGCGGCGTCCTTCGGGAAGTGCTTCCTGACAGACTTCAGTCCGGACCAGTTCGTGTCGACGTGCAGAGAGCTGCGAGTTCTGAACGCCGTCAGAGACAGCAGCGTGGGGCTGCCGCTCACACACGCTCAGTATCCTCTCACGTTGCCCAGGGGCATCCTGGGAGTTGTAGTGTAGAATCACTCTGTCCAGAATGTTACCATGGTAACCCCTCCTTGACCTCTGACCTCAGGTTCAAACAGATGACTTTACAGGTGCTGATCGACAGGTGAGTTATGTCATTTTACCTGACTGTGTGTCTCTCACCTGTCTCTCTATTACCTGTCTACGTCACCTGTTCCTCTCTCACCTGTCTCTCTCCCTCACCTGTCTCTCTATTACCTGTCTCTCTCTCACCTGTCCCTCTCACCTGTCTCTCTCACCTGTCTCTCTCACCTGTCTCTCTCTCACCTGTCTCCCTCTCACCTGTCTCTCTCTCACCTGTCTCTCTCACCTGTCTCCCTCTCACCTGTCTCTCTCTCACCTGTCTCTCTCTCACCTGTCTCCCTCTCACCTGTCTCCCTCTCACCTGTCTCTCTCTCTCACCTGTCTCTCTCTCACCTGTCTCTCTCTCACCTGTCTCCCTCTCACCTGTCTCTCTCACCTGTCTCTCTCACCTGTCTCTCTCTCGCCTGTCTCCCTCTCACCTGTCTCTCTCTCACCTGTCTCTCTCTCACCTGTCTCTCTCTCTCACCTGTCTCTCTCTCACCTGTCTCTCTCTCACCTGTCTCTCTCTCTCACCTGTCTCTCTCTCACCTGTCTCTCTCTCTCAACTGTCTCTGTCTCACCTGTCTCCCTCTCACCTGTCTCTCTCTCACCTGTGTCCCTCTCACCTGTCTCTCTCTCACCTGTCTCTCTCACCTGTCTCTCTCTCACCTGTCTCTCTCTCTCACCTGTCTCTGTCTCACCTGTCTCCCTCTCACCTGTCTCTCTCTCACCTGTGTCTCTCTCACCTGTCTCTCTCTCTCACCTGTCTCTCTCTCACCTGTCTCTCTCTCTCACCTGTCTCTGTCTCACCTGTCTCCCTCTCACCTGTCTCTCTCTCACCTGTGTCCCTCTCACCTGTCTGTCTCTCACCTGTCTCTCTCTCTCACCTGTCTCTCTCTTACCTGTCTCTCTCACCTGTCTCCCTCTCACCTGTCTCTCTCTCACCTGTCTCTCTCTCTTACCTGTCTCTCTCACCTGTCTCCCTCTCACCTGTCTCTCTCTCTCACCTGTCTCTCTCACCTGTCTCTGTCTCACCTGTCTCCCTCTCACCTGTGTCCCTCTCACCTGTGTCCCTCTCACCTGTCTCTCTCACCTGTCTCTCTCTCACCTGTCTCTCTCTCTCAACTGTCTCTGTCTCACCTGTCTCCCTCTCACCTGTCTCTCTCTCACCTGTGTCCCTCTCACCTGTCTCTCTCTCACCTGTCTCTCTCACCTGTCTCTCTCTCACCTGTCTCTCTCTCTCACCTGTCTCTGTCTCACCTGTCTCCCTCTCACCTGTCTCTCTCTCACCTGTGTCTCTCTCACCTGTCTCTCTCTCTCACCTGTCTCTCTCTCACCTGTCTCTCTCTCTCACCTGTCTCTGTCTCACCTGTCTCCCTCTCACCTGTCTCTCTCTCACCTGTGTCCCTCTCACCTGTCTGTCTCTCACCTGTCTCTCTCTCTCACCTGTCTCTCTCTTACCTGTCTCTCTCACCTGTCTCCCTCTCACCTGTCTCTCTCTCACCTGTCTCTCTCTCTTACCTGTCTCTCTCACCTGTCTCCCTCTCACCTGTCTCTCTCTCTCACCTGTCTCTCTCACCTGTCTCTGTCTCACCTGTGTCCCTCTCACCTGTCTCTCAGGTTGGTGTATCGACAGTTTTACCCGTTAGCGATTGAAATCTGTCGTTACCTGAAGATTCCTGATTATCAGGGAGTCAGCAGAGTCCTCAAACACTGGGCATCATGCAAGGTAACCCGTCTCACCACCTGCCTCACTTGTCTCACCTGTCTGTTGTCATGTGAGGGGCTTACCTGTGTGCTGTGTTTGTGGGCGTGTCCAGGTGCAGCAGAAGGACCTATCAGACGAGGCCATTGCCAGGGCGGTGTGTGTGAAGGTGGGAGACTCACCTGGCGTCTCGTACTCGGACATCGCAGCCAAAGCATACGAATGTGGACGCACTGAGCTCGCCATCAAGGTACAGACGTGACCTCACACAGGTATGTTCAGTGACATCACAGCTGTGGAGGTCATGTGACACGCTGCGTCTCTGTCGCTCAGCTGCTGGACTTCGAGGCTCGGTCTGGAGAGCAGGTTCCTCTGCTGCTGAAGATGAAGAGGAGTCAGCTGGCTCTCAGCAAGGCTGTGGAGAGCGGAGACACCGACCTGGGTGAGTGTGTTAGCCCCGCCCCCCCACCTGTCCGCCAGGTGCATGATGTCACGCTGATGGCTGTGGCTGTGTGTGTTGCCAGTTTACACGGTGGTGAGCTACCTGAAGAACGAGATGAACAGAGGAGACTTCTTCATGACTCTGAGGAACCAGCCGGTCGCTCTGAGCCTCTACAGACAGGTACGCTCACCTTATCATGGCTCCTCCCCCTCTGCAGACAGGTAGACTCACCTTCAGATGTCTGGGTCATGAAGATGAGATCAGACATGACGTGGAGATGGATGGTTGAAACGTGTATCTAAGCTGAGACCTTTCATTTCCATCACAGCAGATTTCTAGTACCTGGAGTGTTCCGTCATGGGTCCTCCACCATGTTGTTTATTTGTTTGTTTGTTTGTTTGTCAGTTCTGTAAACTGCAGGAACAAGAAACTCTGAAGGATCTCTATAACCAGGATGACGACCACCAGGAGCTCGCAAACTACTACGTTACTGCCAGCTACAAAGAGAAGGTAACAGCTGACCCAGCGACAGCACCGACCCATGACTCCTCTCACCTGTCCTCCTCTCACCTGTCCTCCTCTCACCTGTGTCCCTGTGCAGAGGTTGGAGAGCCGGCTGTCCCTCCTCCAGAGTGCTGTAGACGAATACAACAAGGCCAAGAACGAGTTTGCTGCCAAGGTAACGCTGTGATGCTGTTGGATGTGTCTCTGCTGCAGGTGTTCGTTAAGCTCAGAGCGTCACACAGGTAGAACACACCTGGGAAACTACTGACCCAGGAAGTACTACTCATCTCCCAGTGCTCCTGTAGCCTGACGACGACCTCCATCAGTACTGTGTAGTATTTATTATGTACTACCTACTACTGATTAATGTATTAAGTACTACTGATTAATGTACTACTGATTAATGTACTACGTACTACATCAGTCAGTTATTGGTGTCAGGTGGTTCAGCTGCAGGTGCGGTCGGTTGTTTAAACACCTGTTGGACAGGTGAGGACGTCTTGTGACATCACTGTCTGGGTGTTTGCTCTTCAGGCCACCGAGGATGAGATGCGTCTCCTTCGGTTTCAACGCAAGCTGGACGACGAGAAAGGGGCGGGGCTTCTGGGACTGTCTCTACAGGTAGGTTCAGGTGTCGTTCCTGGTGTCAACCAATCAAAGACGTCCAGCTGTGATGCGTCACCTCGTGATGTCACCTGTGTTTCCAGGCGACCATGGAGGCGCTGCTGGCGTTGGGACTCCACAAGCAGGCCGAGCAGCTGTACAGAGACTTCAGAGTACCTGACAAAAGGTGAGACGCTGATGTCACACAGCGCTCTGCCCTGATTGGCTGACATCAGTCTCTCTTTTTTATACTGGAAATTCACCTGTCTGTCCCCTGGCTCATGTCTCACCTGTCCTCCTGCTCTACCTGTGCAGGTACTGGTGGTTGAAGCTGAAGTCACTTGCAGAGAAGGAGGAGTGGGAGGAGTTAGAAAAGTTCTCTAAGAGCAAGAAGTCTCCTATTGGCTACCTGGTAAGAATAAGCCCCGCCCCCTCCAGTAAGCGTTATTTTAAATAGTTAAACTACATTTCCCATGAGTCTTTGCTCCGCCTCTTCTCCAGGCGTTTGTTGAAGTTTGCATGAAGTGTAACAACAAGTATGAAGCCAAGAAGTACGTTTCCAAGGTGACGCCTGAGCAGAAGGTCAAAGCTCACCTGGCCGTCAGGTAACAGACATCATCACCTGTGACATCATCAGACAGGTGGACCGCCCAGGTGACTCTTGTTCTCTTCTTCCTGTCAGTGACCTGGAGGGGGCGGCGGACGCTGCCATCGAGCGCAGGAACGAGTCGGAGATGGGGGCGGTGCTCTCCAGATGCTCCGCCTCCGACCGCCTGCTGATTGACAGGTTGAACCGAGCGCGAGCCGGCGCTGCCAAAAAGTGATCCCCATTCATAGAGTGTGAACCCGGACTGTAGGGCCACTGCTGCCAAAAAGTGATCCTCAGTTCAATTATTGACGCCATGGCAACAAGACTCTCTACTGTCTGCACTGTCATTGATCAGCTGATTGATGGCTGATCAGTGGTCATTGATCAGTGGTCATTGATCAGCTGGGCTCCTGTGTTTCTGTGTCTGTGCCTGAATAAAGCTGCTGCTGGTTCCTGGTTCTTCTCCACTGGACTCTCCTCTGTGTTGTTCTCAGCTCCACATCTGAGTTTTCACTTTCAATGTTATTTTATTAAAGTGTTTTTAATTTTATTTCACATTATCTATTGTTTGGTTTCATTTCACCCTTGTTTGTTTGTTTGTTTGTTTGTTTGTGTCCTGTCGTCCTCAGGTTTAAGGTTGAATGAAAACTAAACTCAGTGTTTACAGTTTATAATGATTAACTTGAATATTTAAATCAGGGGTCTCAAACTCTGGTCCTGGAGGCCCCTATCCTGCATGTTTCTGATGTTTCCATCTTCAGACACACCAGATTCAAATGATCAGGATCGTTATCAGGCTTTTGCAGAGCTGATGATGAGCTGATCATTGAATCTGGTGTGTTAGAAGAGGGAAACATCAGAAACATGCAGGATAGGGGCCTCGAGGACCGGAGTTTGAGACCCCTGATTTAAGGTTTATAATGATTAACTTGAATATTAATAGTTTGTAATGATTAACCAGAGTGTTCACACCTTTAATTTATCTGTTATTTCTATAATCAAAGAGATCAGAGCTTTCTGCTGCAGATTATGATCTTTATTCTAGTTCATTGTAAATCAATAAACCTTCCGGGTGGGCGTGGTCGGAGTGGGCCGCCGGGAGGGGCGGAGCCATCTACCCAATAACAGCAGCCGCACCGAGAACTATTTGGGAGTACTTCAGAGTACTGCGATCCGCCAGTTCCTGCCACAGGTAGGTCTGTTTAAGGGAGTATTTGTACACAGTACAGTGTTGGAGAGTTCTACTGCTCAGGCTTGTAGTCGAACTACTAACAAAGTACTCGGCTACTTGAAGAAGTACTGTGTTTGCAGCAGTAGCTCCACCCCGCCAGACTCCATTCAACTTTCACCTGATTTTCTGCGGCTTCCTGCAGCCAGTCAGCGGCAGACCTGCCCCTGGTCTGGGCCTCCAGCGGACTTTTACTGCGTTCGTGGATAAGGTGTTTGGGCCGAACGCAGCAGGGAGGCCCGTAGACCTGTAGTTAGAGTCCAGCAGCTCTGGGGGGCGCCGCTGAGCAAGGCAGCAGCGGAACATGACGGAATGTGAACGGAGTCTGGTGGCGGAGCAAAGCGCTGAGTCAGCATCTGGTTAAACTTTAACTGGCCTGGTTAATGACTTAGCAACAAGTCAGAGTACTGCAGTGTCATGTAGTACTACTATCTACAACACTAGTATGTAGTATAGTCAGAGTACTGCAGTGTCAGCTAGTACTACTGTGTAATATTTAGTCTTTGTAGTATCATTATGTAACACAGTAGTATCATCTAGTACTTCACTGTATTGCACTTTACTATGCTGTACTTATACACATGTAGTACTATATAATACTGTGCAGTACTCTGTTCTAAAGTATACCATGTACTATTATACTGCATGTTATAGTCTGATGGATACTGCATGGTGTACACAGTGTAGTACTGCAACATACCACATAGTACTATTTTGTTGTGTAATATTAGGTACACAGTATAGTACTGGAGCATACAGTGTAGTATTAAGTTGTATATTATGTATTACTGTAGTATTATGTAGTATATTGTGTAGTACTACTTTAATATACAGTAAGCAGTTCAGTACTTCAACATACTATGTAGTACTATCTTGCATATTGTGTCGTAGTACTAAAACATGCAATACATAATGTAGTACTTAATACACATGGTTCAGTATTATGCAGTATATTGTGCAGTACTAGGATAATGTGTAGTACTCGGTGTAGTCAGTACTCCTTTTGAAACTTTCCTGTTGTTTCCGTGGTAACAGTGTGACGGGTGAGTAAGAAGCTTTCTGCGCAGTGATTGGTCCAGACAGACAGGTGGTGATGTCATCGGCGAAGGTGGAGTGTGTGGTGGAGGCGAGCGCTGTGGTTGGTGAAGGGCCCGTGTGGGAGGAGTCAGAGCAGACGCTGCTGTTTGTCGACATCGTGGGTCACAAAATCCACCGCTGGAGTCCAACGACCAATCAGATCCAGTCTGTGGAGACAGGTCGGCCAATCAGCTTCCTCACTGCCTCACCTGTCTGCTTCTCACCTGTCTGTCTGACTCCCCCTCTTCTGTCTCACCTCAGCTGACTCGGTGGGATTTGCGGTTCCTCGTCGGTCAGGTGGTTACGTTGCAGGTGTTGGTCGCAGCATCGTGGCTGTTGATTGGTCGACTAAAATGATGACATCACTGGCAAAAGTTGATGAAGACAAACCGAACAACCGGCTGAACGATGGGAAGGTCGACCCGACTGGACGCCTCCTGGCAGGTCAGTCTGTTTGCTGCCTACCTACCTGTCCAGGTACCTGCGTGTTCCCGTGGTCACCTGTGTTGCTATGGTAATGTGTGACGTGTCTCAGGTACGATGGTGGCGGAGGGCCGACCTTCACAGGACAAACAAGGATCTCTGTTCTCTGTGGCCTCTGACCTCACCGTGACCAAACACGTGAGCCAGGTAACCTGTACCTGAACCTGTACCTGTACCTGTACCTGTACCTGAACCTGTGCCTGTACCTGAACCTGAACCTGAACCTGTGCCTGTACCTGAACCTCTGTGTTGCCTGTTGCTCTACCTGTACCTGTGCCTGTGCCTGACCCCGTACCTGTACCTGTACCTGTACCTGTACCTGTGCCTGTACCTGTGCCTGACCCCGTACCTGTGTGGCCCTCAGGTGGACATCTCTAACGGGATGGACTGGTCTCTGGACCAGAGGACGATGTTCTACATCGACAGTCTGGCTCTGACCGTCGACGCCTTCGACTACGACGTAAACACCGGACAGCTCGGTAACTGTGTACTTTTACTGTAATACAGGTGTTCTCTTACTGCAGGACACCTGTGCTGATACTGTACTTAGACTGTGTTCTGTGTGTGCGTTGCCTAGGTAACCGTCGTGTGGTGTACCGTATGGAGGAGGGGGAGGGGCTTCCTGATGGAATGACGATGGACGCTGAAGGTCGTCTGTGGGTCGCCTGTTTCAGGGGAGGACGGGTCATTAACATAGACCCTGCTACTGGTTGGTTACACTGGTTACACTGGTTACACTGGTTATACTAGTTATACTGGTTACATTGGTTACACTGGTTGCACTGGTTATACTGGGTAGACTGGTTATACTGGTTACATTGGTTATACTGGTTATACTAGTTGTACTGGTTACACTGGTTATACTGGGTTTACTGGTTATACTGGTTATACTAGTTTTGCTGGTTATACTGGTTATACTAGTTACACTGGTTATACTGGGTATACTGGTTATACTGGTTACATTGATTATACTGGGTATACTGGTTATACTGGTTACATTGGTTATACTGGTTATACTAGTTATACTGGTTATACTGGTTACATTGGTTATACCAGTTACACTTGGTATACTGGTTATACTAGTTATACTGGTTATACTGGTTACATTGGTTATACTGGTTATACTAGTTGTACTGGTTAAATTGGTTATACTGGTTATACTGGTTACATTGGTTATACTGGTTACATTGGTTATACCAGTTACACTAGGTATACTGGTTATACTAGTTGTACTGGTTATACTAGTTATACTGGTTATACTGGTTACATTGGTTATACTGGTTATACTGGTTACAATGGTTATACCAGTTACACTAGGTATACTGGTTATACTAGTTAGTCTGGTTATACTAGTTATACTGGTTATACTAGTTAGTCTGGTTATACTAGTTGTACTGCTTTCTACTAACCAAACTGGTTATACTAATCACACTAGTTACACTGCTTACATTGGTTGTACTAGTCAAACTGGTTGCACTGGTTATATTAGTTATACTGGTTACCCTGGTTATACTGGTTGTGATGGTTATTCTAACTATATTGGTTACTAGTCAATTGGCTAAACTGAATATATTAGTCAACTGGTTACACTAGTTATACTGGTAACACTGGTCAACTGGGTGTAGTGGTTATACTAGTCATTTGGTTATACTGGTTACACTGGTTATACTAGTCACCTGGTTATGCTGGTAATACTAGTCTTACTGGTTGTGGTGTGGGTTCCTGTGTGTGCTGCTGTTCTGTAATGATGGCGGGGGACTGTACCTGTTCTCACAGGTGTGCGGCTGCGGACGGTCTCCCTGCCCGCCTCACAGACCACCTCGTGTTGTTTCGGAGGTCCAGACTACACCGACCTCTACGTGACCTCGGCCACTGTGGGCCTCGACCAATCAGAGCTCAGACGGCAGCCACAGGCGGGACACACCTTCAGGGTGAGTCAGTAACTCACCTATTGGCTGCCTCTGGTCAGCGTGGCAACACCTGCTGACCGTCTGTGTGTGTGTGTGTGTGTGTGTGTGTGTGTGTGTGTGTGTGTGTGTGTGTGTGTGTGTGTGCACAGGTGAGAGGACTCGGCGTCAAAGGTCGACCTTCACACTCGTTCGCTGGCTGATCTCCTGGAGGCGGAGACTGGACCCGTCTTTGATCTCCAGCCACCCAATCACAGCACAGATCTCCTGCACTAAACGACCAGCTAATCAATCGACCAATCAGTACTGACCTGGATCAATGACTTTATTAATCAGTGCTTCAGATTAGGACGTAGCTGTTGTGTGTGTGTAAACAATGAGCCAATCACAAACAGAAATGTGGCATGATACTGGACAGCCAATCAGAGTCCAAGAATGGTTGGAGCTCACTGTGGAGGATTGTGGGTAATGTAGTGTATCAGTTCTTAATAAACTGACAGGTAGTGGCATCATGTCGACAGGGTGCGCTTTATTTACACACCAAGTGCAGAATCACCACCAACAACCAACAAACACCAGACAGGACGAGCATCGCTACACAGCTTCCTAGAAAACATCTGTACACGTAGAAAACGTTGTGCTGCTGACTTTTTTCTGTTTTCATCAAAGTAAAGGGGAGTGTGGGAGGGGTTCAGGAGGGGGGGTGCGGTGTTGACTGTTAGGACCGGACTATCCACAGGCCAACAGGAAGTCCAGAAACACCCCAGGACAACACCACGGCTCTGTCCGGGCTCTGCAAGGTATGACCGTGCTCTTTACAGGTGTGTCCAGGTGAGTCCAGAGCCCCACCAGCAGACCGACCTCATGTCCTCACTGAGGAATAAAGTCCACAGCGCCCCCTCAGGTTGACGCCTCCAACTGCAGCTTTGACTTCAGACGACACTTTTCCAAACACAATGATGGCAGAATTTAACACCTTGTTTCGTATGTTGGAGCATCTCATTGGAGGTCTGGAGGGTTCTGCTGGTGAGGCTCTTCTGCTGATGGTGCAGAGATGTTCTGAAGGGACTGAGTCACAGATACACAGAGTTTGGCTCTAAAAACAGGCTGACCTGGTTCCGTCAGTCTGTCATCGTTCAGTCAGTCATACGTGATTCGTCAGTCTGTCATGGTTCCGTCAGTAAGACTTCGTTCCGTCAGTAAGACTTGATTCTGTCAGTAGGACTTGGTTCCGTCAGTAAGACTTGGTTCCGTCAGTAAGACTTGATTCTGTCAGTAGGACTTGATTCTGTCAGTAGGACTTGGTTCCGTCAGTAAGACTTGGTTCCGTCAGTAAGACTTGATTCCATCAGTAAGACTTGATTCCATCAGTAAGACTTGGTTCCGTCAGTAAGACTTGATTCTGTCAGTAGGACTTGGACCGTCAGTAAGACTTGGTTCCGTCAGTAAGACTTGATTCTGTCAGTAGGACTTGGTTCCGTCAGTAGGACTTAGTTCCGTCAGTAAGACTTGGTTCCGTCAGTAAGACTTGATTCCATCAGTAAGACTTGATTCCATCAGTAGGACTTGGTTCCGTCAGTAGGAATTGGTTCCGTCAGTAGGACTTGATTCCGTCAGTAAGACTTGGTTCCGTCAGTAGGACTTGATTCCGTCAGTAGGACTTAGTTCCGTCAGTCAGACATGGTTCTATTAGCTGGACATTAATTCGCCAGCTGGATGTGGTTCCATTAGTCTGATGTGGTTCCGTCAGACAACTAGATCCTCGGACAGGATAGTGTCCATCGGTAGGACCCTATCCTGTCGGTCAGACATGGTTCCGTCAGTTGTACCTGGTTTCATGAGTTGGACACAGTTCTGTCAGTCAGATATGTTTCAGTCAGTTACACATCAGTCGGACATGGTCATGGTTCCGTTGGTCAGACGTGGTTCTGTCAGTCGGATGCGGTTCCGTGAATCTGAATTCTTTGTGCTAACACTGTTCCTGGTTTGTAAACTGCCAGACTCTGAGTATCCTGGCTCCATAAGGCGAATAAATACAGTAGAACACAGTAGAACACAATGCAGTGAAAGGAGTAGAACCCTGTACAAGATCCAGTTAAACACAGACCAAAGGAACCCAGAACAACATGAGAACCACAGACCTGCTGACCCAGAACCAGGACTCTGACGCCGCTGAGGTGTTCGGGATGTTTAGCCACTGTTAGCCCTCATGTGATTTAAAAAGGCGCGTCCGGGTTCTGGTCCCACATAAAACACCAGAACCCGACTCATCGGATGCTGCTCCACAGCGCCACCAGTGGTGGGGCTGGTCTTTAAGAGACGAGGCACGGTTTGGGCGCTGTAAGGAACGTCAGGGGTTTGTAGCACCGTGATCACTGAAGGTTCTCTTCACAGCTCTCCTTAACTGACTCGTTGATTGGTTTCTATTATTCAGGAGCTGAACTCTACCTGGACGCTGGACCACAGACCACGTGGTGTTCCTCAGGTGTCCAGGTGTGGTGCAGCTCCAGGTGTTCAGGCTCCCCTTCTTTATTTTAAGAATGAACTGTTTTCCTTAAAGTGCTGTGAAAAACTGGAACCTGAACACCTGGACCTAAACACCACCTGGGCTCCTCGGTCTCTGAGGAAGACCGCATGGTCTGGTTCCTGTAGATCAGCTTCAGAACTGGGTTTCTCTTCTCAGTTAAGACACTTTAAGTCGCCACAGTTTTGCGTCTAGTTTGGCGGGACGGAGGGAAAAGGTTCTGACCCGGGGCTCCGGGGTCCGCTGGTGTCTGGGCACCTGGTCTGTGCTCCAACTGACCAATAGAATAACAGAGAAAACATGATGTCATCAGTTCACATCGATCCATCAGAAATGTTCAAAGTGCTAATTGGTCCCATCGATTAGAAGTGGGCGTGGCCTCCTCACTCTCTGTGATGTCATCAGTAGTGCTCCTCGGAGTGGGCGGGGTCACAGAAGAAGCGCGAGCTGCGTTTGGCCGACCGAGCCGTGAAGGGGACGGTCTTCAGAGCTGGAACCACAACGACCAGTCAGCACACGCAATGACACAGAGACACACACTGACCCACACACACACACACACACACACACACACACTGACCCACACTGACACCTGTAGTACGTTTACCTGTGATGATGTCCTCGATGGCGCCGTCCTTCCCTTCGTAAACATGGCGGCTGTCCTTTCCTTGTCGCCGTCGCAGCTCCGTGATCAGCTCCTGCTGCTGCCGCTTCCCCCTGTGTGACGGGGACTGGAGGGGGAGGGGCTTCGCTTTAGTTGGACCAATCAGAGGCTGGGTTGGTGATGATGTAACAGGTGTGTCAGGACTCACCTTGGTCTCCTCCTCCTCCTGCTGCTGCTCCTCCTGCTCCAGCTTCTCCAACAACATCTGCTCCTGACGCCGCCGCTGCTCGTTCTCCTCCTCCGCCAGCTACACACACAAAACACACACATTGTGTTATTCCTGCAGCCATGATGTGGGAGGAGCCTCTGTCATGTAGGCCACACCCATTCCGGAAGGGGCGTGGCCTGACACTCACCCTGTAGGCTTTGATGAATCGAACAAAGATGGGGAAGAAGACGGACGGCGGCATCGTCTTGGAGCTCTCCCCGAAAAACTTCACCGCGTCTTCAAAGGCGTCCTGAGGTCCATCCAAACACACACACACACACACACACACACACACACACACACACACACACACACACACACACACACACACACACACACACACAGGTAAACACACACACAGCCTGTCAGCAGGTGTGGCGTTGTGCTCTTTGATCTCACAGTGTGTAAAACTCCTGCACCAGTTCACTGTAACACACCTGTCCAGGTGAGCTGACCTGACGGCCAGTGTCTCTGTGACCTCAGCTCACCTGTCCTGATGTGACAGGTGACTGTGTGCGGCTCACCTGAGCGATGCGAGCGTCCTCCTGCAGCTTGCTGAGCCGTGATTCGTTCCTGCTGATGAAGTCTTTGAGCGTGGCGTTGTGTGACACGCTGAACTCCCTCCAGGTGAGCTCCATCCCTCGCTGCAGCTCCTTCACATCGCACAGCACGTTCTCCAGACTCACTGCACACAGGTGAGTCACACACACAGGTGAGTCTCACACACGCACAGGCAAACACACAGGTGGACACACACAGCGATGTGATTGGCCGACGGGCTCACCTGCAGCAGCCTTGTCCACGTAGTGCAGCTCGTTGTAGAACAGAGACACAGCAGAGTATTTGTCTCTGACCACGTTGGCGATGTAATGAAGCAGCGTCTGCTTCCTGTCTGTGGACTTGGTCTCCAGGAGCTACACACACACACACACACACACACACACACACACACACATGCACACACATGCACACAATTACAGTGTGTTATTGTGTGTTAGAGTGTATAATTGTGTGTTAGAGTGTGTCACTGTGTGTTACCAGGTCTAAACTCTGCAGCTTGAATCCGTACACGGCTCCTCTCTTGCTGCTGTTCATGTAGTTTCCCAGAGCCAAGATGATCTGCAGCAACCACACATAGAATCAGACCACATAGATGAGACTGCATCAGTAGAACATAGAATCAGACCACATAGATGAGACTGCATCAGTAGAACATAGAATCAGACCACATAGATGAGTCTCAGTAGAACATAGAATCAGACCACATAGATGAGTCTGGATGTCGTAGAGCAGCAGACTGACCTCGAGGATCTTCTTGAGCTTCTGAGAGGACTTTATAGAGACTGAAGCAGCGATGATGGCGTGGAGTTGCTGCAAGGAAACAGGACATGGTGAGACGGGTCACATCTGTCTGTCTCTCTGTCTGTCTGCATCCGTCTGTATTCCTGTCTGTATCTGTCCGTCTTACCGGAGTCAGCATCTGGACGTTGTCGGTGAAGTTGCCCATGAAGGTCATGATGGACATGCGCTGGCTGAGCCTCTCGATGCGGCTGAACTGCATCATGAATCGGTCCTCGTCGCTCAGAGCCTCCAGAGGCTTCCTGTCCCTCTCATACTGTCGCAGCAGCTTCACCTCAGAGTCCGTCGGCAGGAAGCGCATCAGACACTCCACGAAGTCGACCCGGACCGTCCGGAGGTCGAACCTGCACCGGCGATATGGACCGCTCAGTCCACGGTAATGATGCAGACTAACTCTGACTAACTCTGACTAACTCAGATTAACTCCAACTCTTACCAACTATAACTAACTTTATCTAGATCTAACTCTATCTCTGACTAACTCAGACTAACTCCAACTTACTCTGAGTAACTCTGACCAACTTTAACTCTAACTCTAACCTGCACCGACAATATAGACTGCTGAGTCCAGGTTTATGATGTAGACTAACTCTGACTAACTCTGACTAACTCTGACCAACTCTAACTCTGAATATCTCGAACTGTAACTGACTCTAACAAACTCTAATGAACTCTGACCAAATGTAACTAACTCTGACTAACTCTAACTAAGTCTAACTCTGACTAACTCTGACTCTAGTTCTGACTAACTCTGACTTACTCCAACTCTTACCAACTCTAAGTAACTTTATGTAGCTCTGACTCGATCTCTGACTAACTCTGACTCTAACTCTTACTCTAAGTAACTCAAACTAACTCTGACCCACTCTAACTCTGACTAACTCCTACTAACTCAGGCTCTAACCTGCACCGACAACATGGACCGCTGGGTTCTGGTTCAGGATACAGACTAACTCAGACTAACTCTATTCTGCACTGATGACAGACAAACTCCAAGTCTAACTATCTCTAACTAACTCAAACTAACTCTAAATTGCACTGATGATAAAGAAGAACTCTGACTAGTTCTTTCACAGGTGTTTGTTACTGGTGTTACTGGTGTTACTGGTATTACTGGTGTTACTGGTGTTACTGGTGTTACTGGTGTTGGTAAGGTGTTTGTTAGTGGTGTTACTGGTGTTGGTAAGGTGTTTGTTACTGGTGTTACTGGTGTTACTGGTGTTACTGGTATTACTGGTGTTACTGGTGTTACTGGTGTTACTGGTGTTGGTAAGGTGTTTGTTAGTGGTGTTACTGGTATCAGTAAGGTGTTTGTTACTGGTGTTACTGGTATTACTGGTGTTACTGGTGTTACTGGTGTTGGTAAGGTGTTTGTTAGTGGTGTTACTGGTGTTGGTAAGGTGTTTGTTACTGGTGTTACTGGTGTTACTGGTGTTGGTAAGGTGTTTGTTAGTGGTTTTACTGGTGTTGGTAAGGTGTTTGTTACTGGTTTTACTGGTGTTGGTAAGGTGTTTGTTAGTGGTTTTACTGGTGTTGGTAAGGTGTTTGTTACTGGTGTTACTGGTGTTGGTAAGGTGTTTGTTACTGGTGTTACTGGTGTTACTGGTATTACTGGTGTTACTGGTGTTACTGGTGTTACTGGTGTTGGTAAGGTGTTTGTTAGTGGTGTTACTGGTGTTGGTAAGGTGTTTGTTACTGGTGTTACTGGTGTTACTGGTGTTACTGGTGTTGGTAAGGTGTTTGTTAGTGGTGTTACTGGTATCAGTAAGGTGTTTGTTACTGGTGTTACTGGTATTACTGGTGTTACTGGTGTTACTGGTGTTGGTAAGGTGTTTGTTAGTGGTGTTACTGGTGTTGGTAAGGTGTTTGTTAGTGGTTTTACTGGTGTTGGTAAGGTGTTTGTTACTGGTGTTACTGGTGTTGGTAAGGTGTTTGTTACTGGTGTTACTGGTGTTGGTAAGGTGTTTGTTACTGGTGTTACTGGTGTTACTGGTGTTGGTAAGGTATTTGTTACTGGTGTTACTGGTGCTACTGGTGTTGGTAAGGTATTTGTTACTGGTGTTACTGGTGTTGGTAAGGTGTTTGTCACTGGTGTTACTGGTGTTGGTAAGGGGTTTGTCACTGGTGTTGCTGGTGTTGGTAAGGTGTTTGCTAGTGGTGTTACTGGTGTTACTGGTGTTACTGGTGTTACTGGCGTTGGTAAGGGGTTTGTTACTGGTGCTACTGGTGTTGGTAAGGTGTTTGCTAGTGGTGTTACTGGTGTTACTGGCGTTGGTAAGGGGTTTGTCACTGGTGTTACTGGTGTTGGTAAGGTGTTTGCTAGTGGTGTTACTGGTGTTACTGGTGTTACTGGTGTTGGTAAGGTGTTTGTTAGTGGTGTTACTGGTGTTGGTAAGGTGTTTGTTACTGGTGTTACTGGTGTTACTGGTGTTGGTAAGGTGTTTGTTAGTGGTGTTACTGGTATCAGTAAGGTGTTTGTTACTGGTGTTACTGGTGTTACTGGTATTACTGGTGTTACTGGTGTTACTGGTGTTGGTAAGGTGTTTGTTAGTGGTGTTACTGGTGTTGGTAAGGTGTTTGTTAGTGGTTTTACTGGTGTTGGTAAGGTGTTTGTTACTGGTGTTACTGGTGTTGGTAAGGTGTTTGTTACTGGTGTTACTGGTGTTGGTAAGGTGTTTGTTACTGGTGTTACTGGTGTTACTGGTGTTGGTAAGGTATTTGTTACTGGTGTTACTGGTGCTACTGGTGTTGGTAAGGTATTTGTTACTGGTGTTACTGGTGTTGGTAAGGTGTTTGTCACTGGTGTTACTGGTGTTGGTAAGGGGTTTGTCACTGGTGTTGCTGGTGTTGGTAAGGTGTTTGCTAGTGGTGTTACTGGTGTTACTGGCGTTGGTAAGGGGTTTGTTACTGGTGCTACTGGTGTCACTGGTGCAGGTTGACCTACGTGTGAATGGCGCGGCAGATGACCTCTGACGACTGGCCAGCCTTCCTCAGAGTGATGGCCAGGTTCTTGGCTCGGTTGGCCTCCAGCAGAGAGACTTTGGACGGAGCTTTCTGAGGAAGCTTCTGCCTGGACAGAGTCAGATCCACAGCTGGGCCCTGGGCCTTCGTCTTAAACAGCTCCTCGAACCCCTCCACGTCCAGGTCCTGAGAGTCAGACAGGTGAGAGTCAGACAGGTGAGAGTCAGACAGGTGAGAGTCAGACAGGTGAGAGACTGTCTTTAGCCCTGGATGCTGCCTTGCAGGCATCCTTGCAGTAAAGTATGCTTCACCTGCAGGATGGATTCGTCGTCGATGTCGTTGAAGACGGTTCCGTTGATCTGACTCGGCTTCAGAGCGACCCAGTTTAACACCGGCATCCTGAACTTGGTCTGGATCGGCTTCTTTATCTTCACCGCTGCAGGGGACAGGTGGACAGGTGAGCAGCGGACAGGTGAGGAGAGACAGATTCACACTGTGAATGGTTGGGAGTGTGTGTTCAGGCTGACGGTGAACCTGTCAGTCTGAACACAGACATGTGACCCTGGTAACTGGACACCAGCCAATCAGAGGCTGGTGTCCAGTTACCAGGTGATGGAGGAAGTAAAGGAGAAGTGAACGTACAGAACAACTTGAGTGGACCCTCTGTGGGCAGCAGGAGAAAACAAACCACACGTTAGTATCACCACAAGCCAAGATGGCTGCCGAAGCTTTCTGAGCCTCGAACTGAAATTTCTCTGTCAGATTCTGTGTTTTCCACGCAGCCCTTGAACGCACCGCGGCCGCAGCCTC